>VUJU01003422.1:0-25992 GCA_009835225.1 Aphis craccivora | reverse complement strand
TTAATTATTTTAGTAAAAAGCTAGCTTTTACTTTTAAAATACCTACTAAATTATTAATAGAATTTTCAATATTGTGAAATATACAAAAAGAAAAACCTACTTAAGTTAAAATATTACAATCAAAACTACGAATACATGATATTAATGTATTTTGTAATACATGAGGGACACAATATAAAATATGTGTATACTGTGTACGTATAGTAAAGTTTTTAGTTTATTATTTTACTATAATTTTTAGTAGTTGAATTTTCTTAGTTTTCTGTTTTCGATAGAATTGTATTAAAAAATATTATGCTGGAAACCGATTTATGTGGTCAACCTTAATCCAAAAACACTTTTCTGTTTTTTTTGTATTAAATGGAGAGATCGTATTTTTGATTATATGTCAGTTAAAATTTACCTATTTCGTATTGTATTTATTTAAAAAAAAATGTGCGAAATAATAAAATCATTTATTTGTGTAGGTAATGTTTGCATATTTTTCACCGTAATCTACCTTGATATAGGATGTGAGTTTTTTTTTTTATTATTCCTATTCATATTGTTCTACCAGAAAATAACTCACAGTGAATTCAATCTAATCCAGCAATTTAATTTTTTTTTTTTTACTTCTTTTGATTATAGATATTAAACTTTATCACCGTACACTTATTATTACTATATTATGAGACAATGTATTTAGATATTTTTTTTTTATAAATTTTCAAAAATAATCGACGTCATATTTATTTTATCGTTAGAAGAAGATGAAGAAAAAATGACGAAATATTGGAACATTTTAAAAATCACAAAAATAAGTGATATAATATATAATATTATTTAAATGGTTCAATAACTTCAAAATAAATAAATATAATGGTAATAAAAGAAATATTAAGATAATTAAAATTGACTAATTTTGTCTTTATACTAACGCATAAAATACAAGTAAAATATAACAATATTTGCACCAATGAGGTATAAGAGTTAGGTCCGTATTTTGTGATACTATCTGCTACACCTACTCTTACTGATATTTTTTTAAAATTATTGCATGAATAACGATAGTTATTTTTTCTCTTTTCCATTCACACAGTATTTTTTATTGATAAAGGTGATACATACAATTTGCAGTACCTATTTTTTCTGACAGAAAATAAATAAAAGCATACTATTGCCAATCTACATATTGTACAAAATCTAAAATATTAGTAAGTATTGAGTAATATTTTTATTTCTGATTAAATTTTTAACCATATACCTACTAAAAAAAAAAAAAAAAAAAATACAAATTAAAAGAAATGGAATTAATTTTCATGACCAAGCTTAATATAAAAAAAGGAAAGTCAACGCTTAACTTTATTAAAACTGAAAATTATTTTAATTAACAATAAATATATTAAAATAAAAAAATGTATGAAAAAATAAAAATAAAAATATATTAATATTATTATAAATAATAATATAATATTAATAGTTAAACTTATTAATATATTAATTGTAATATTTTTATAATGAAATAGAATATTACTAGATTTGTTTTTTTTTTTATCTGGTTTCTTCAAGAAAGGAGATGAGGTTGTTAGATATGTGCTGGACTTCCATGACTCCGTACAGGTTTGATTTGATGGTTCGTTTGAGTTTTGACTCTTCGTAAGATTAATAGACTTGATGTTTAGTATCACTCCGTATGAGATGCAGTTTATCGGGTTTTTGTTTCCCATTTGATAGCTATGTGTTAAGAGGATATGCTTGATTCACAATCTGTTGATTATTATTACTATTTTTATTGATGTGTGATTGTGCCATAATATTGTTTTTAATTTAGTTTGATGGTTTGATTTTAACAGTGATTTTTAGAAGTTTTAAGTGTGTGTTAAGTGTGATATTGCTTTTTTTATATATATCTAAAATTGTATATTTTTTGAAATTTATATTGGCTAATTAGCTAATTACTAATAGGTTATGACTCATTAACCACATTTGTTATTATTTTTTAATTGTCGGCCTTCTTCTTCGTTTCATCGTATATTACTGTGTCCCGGCATATAGATAAGGATTGTACTTATATTTTCAAATTTTAGTTTTTATATTTCTATAATTACTATTGTTGCAATTGTATTGAAATACAAATTGTGTTATATGATGTAGTTGAGATTGTGAATATATTGAAGTTTATTAAGTTGAGCGAATTTTTAATGTTGTTGAGAACTAAAGCTTCTGCGGTAATATAGAATTTTGATTTGTTGGCTTATAAGATAAATTTAAATATTGTTTAATAATACTGTAATGCTTATTCAGTATTCGCCTTTTGAAGTATCAGTCTAAATATCTTCTTATTGTGGGGTGTTTTTAATCTCACGAAATAGGTTTTTGTAATTTAAGAGCTGTTTCGTTTTTTTATACACATGTTACGAGTTTTATGTCTGTGTTAATCTTACTAAACCAAGGAGACGTTTTATATTTGTGTGGCTTATTTGAATAAAAAATGAAATTAATATTTATTTTCAAAACGTGTGATATATTCTGGTATTGAAGTTTCATTGTTGTTTTTTTGATAGTTTACCTGCTAAGGCGAGGGTAATTTTTATTTTTCTGATTCAGAAAATAGAGAAATAGCATCTAGAGGTTTGTTAATGAACTTTATAATGTTAGATATTTGTAATGTTTTTTTTTTTTTTTTAATATTCTTAGTATGTTTATTTTTTTATTCAATGTGACCCTGAGGAATTTTATAGTGTCTTTATTATGTATAACAAATTTGACTATTGATCTTGAAATAGGGGAAACTAATCTATATAATATATTTTTAATCAATTATTGTTCAATGCAACTTTAAATAAAATATCTGAATTTTAAAACGACTGAATACCTATTAAAATATTCAATATTTATGATATCTATAGTTCTTTCTGAAACAATTTTTTATTTATTGTAAAAGTAATACTACATCAAACAATTAAAAAGGAACAAGAAACAGAGTATAAACAAGTATTACTTACTGTATATCGAACAATAACCTAATTCAAGTCAGAAATATTTTATTATTATTTTAAATTTCAAACTGATTTTATATAGTTATTAATTATTTTCAATTTTTATTTAGTTTTTTAATTTTGTTAATGCTCAATGTCTAGACATGAACACAATATAATAAAAATATGAATAACAATAATCATAAACCATGATATTTTAATAATTAAATTTAACTTCAGAAATCATCATAAATACCATATTTGATAACCATTTACAATTTGAATCGATAAAAATAATTATTATATCTTTTGTTCATTAAATATAAAAGTATTTGTGTACCCAGTTTTAACATATAAATGCTTTGTAAAAAATATTTTTATTTTTATCAGCTAAATTTAAAAACTTGATTATAAACTTCTACTAAATTAATATTTATTTAATTATTACTTTTTTTATTATTAATAAGGTTTGTGTTTCAATTTTTGGTGTCATTTATTCAATAAAAAGGGTTAAGAAATGCAACAAATTTTAAGTAAATTTATTTTATACAGTCGTATCATATTGCAACAATAATTATATATTTATATGCAATGATTTAAATATCTTTTTAAGTTTAATTTTTCAGTTAGCAATAGTAAATATACAGTGTATAATATACATTTTAATAATTTGCATCGCATTGCGTTTAGTGTTACTGAAATATTTTCTCATTATTTTGAATTACAACTAAGATTAGCGATGTTGTTCGCTTGTGTATTTTTATGACCTTAGTAATGAACATAAAAGATACCAAGATACCTATAGTCTACTCCAAATTCGTAGTAAATTAACACAATATAATTATTTTTGAATACAAAAAGCACGGATGAACGTAAGTGACGCACTATTCACACTCCTGCAGTTATCTTTAAGTACCTAAATAAGTGCTTAAAAACGTAGTTTTAATTAATCATTTTCAGTTGGAAATAATTATGGATAAAAACAAAATTACATTAATATTAATCCATATTTTGATGATCATTTTTTGTATCGTTTTTAATTACTTTTTCGTACGATTTTACTAACATTCGATTTTTAACTATATTTATATACTTACACTTCAGTATGGACTAATAATTTATCACTTTTATTGACATTGTTTCATCACTATTTATTTCAATAAATAATTATATACATAATAAACAATATTTAGTACTCAAAAAACCCTAAAATCATTAAAATAAGTGCTTAAAAAACACTTCTTTATATTTTACACTATTTATTATATGCATCAAAATGAGCACTTACAAACATTAAAATAAGAAAAAAAAATTGTTTTTCCTATTATATTATAAAATATTAGGTATTTATATCTGTGTTGAGTTTATTTTAACGTAAAGACTATAAAGGCTTTACATAAACCATTAACTCTCACTACTCTCAGAATGATATCTTTTTTAAGAAAATTTATTTATTACGTTTATTTATTTAAATTTCGACCATAACTTTTTAGCTTTACTTAACTTTTGGTTTATACAATTTTTATAATTTTTAATTTTTTAATATTCAAAATAATTCAAAATATTGTATTATTGCCTATATAAATCAGTAATTGACTGTCAATCAATAGTTATAACATGTTGTTTCTCTCCGTTGTGATGCTATTATTAGAGCACTGAAATATTCCTATTACAAATTTTCACATTGTCAGTTACGCTTAACGCTATTATAAGCAAATAATAAAAACAAATACAACTCATTTATTGCTTAGTAGATATTATGTAGAATTATGTAGATAATATTAATTTTTAGTTTATGGTATAACACAAGCACACATAGATAAAATTAATTATATATAAAAAAAAAAAAATAATTATTGTTGAATTTGTGTTAGTGACTTCTACCAGTGCCATCTCAAATACTTTTAATTTATATTTTATATAATCGTTGGATAATTTTATTTTTCAATTTTTTCTAAAATTTACACAATCAGCAAAAAAAAAAACATCTAAAGTTGCACACTTTCAAACTGTATATTTATATTTTAGTAAGTAGTAACATATCGACATAAATAATTTCCTTAGTACTGCATTGAAATCTATATCTATCCATATAAAGTAACCAAATACACTAAGTCTCCAACAATGATCATTATGAGTACACTTAGTGTACTCATAGTGTATTTGGTTCAATAAATATAGAAAAAATAGTTTGTATTAATTTAATTATATAATGATGATTGCATTGTTAAATTAAAATATTTGGTAATATACAAAAAAACATAAATAGATACATAAATAATGTGTTTACTGGGCAATCATATAAATGAAAAATTGTATTAATCAATATATATATATAACACAAATTGAAGTCTATACGTTACCGTCCAATTATGTTACCTTACTCATGTCACCTTAAGATTTTGTGAATAGCTCGTGAAGGCCATTTTGTTTCACAGCTTGTTTATGTCTGTAACAGATGAATGATTTGATTGGATTGTTTGTCTGGAAAAGGATTAGATGTGCGACAGAATGGACCAGTGAAAAGCAAGAAGGATAATACGTTGTATAGTGAACAGGAAAGCTGAGGACCTACTTGTGGTTATTGTGAACCATAAACCCCCTTATATCAAAATGCAAATCGGTTTCTCTAGACATTACTATCTACATAGAGCTATGGTAATCTTCGCCAATGCCCGGATTTATCTAATTTATGGATGTGTTCTTCTATCGATATTACAACACCGACTTTACCCTAGTGATGATGATAATAGATAAAAAAAAATCTTATCCTGTGCAATAAACTTATAAGTACAGACACTAAAAGTAAATATTTTTTCAACAAAACAAAATTGTTAATTCATGCTTAGTATTATAATCATTCAAATGTCAAGAAAATCGAAATAATTTAACCGCATGTTATTATTAACGTTAATTAATCACAGAATACATAGTAGTATTGAGCAAGTATATGTTGTATAATTATGCTTTATTAAGTTCGATTATAATAATATGTACTTAGAAAACGCCGAAGGCTCATTTTATATCATACCCACAGGTCTGATTTGATGTTTAATCGTCTCCTTGAATTAAGTATAGTTCTAATCACCCCGGAGGTCGGAACTTTATACGTTATGACAAAGATAACCATAGTGTTTTACATCGATTTACACATTTATTAACAAATTATTTGGACATCCACGCACAACTGAATACAATAACTATAATATTATTCGATATAGACAATCTATTACCTAAATTGATTTGTCGACTGAATTTCCAAACTGTCTTGAATAATGGATTGTGTACAACTCGAGTACAACCGAATAATATGTGTATGTTGATATTTTCTTAGTGAATTTACTAATATATTTTAAGTGGTAATGGGACACAGAATCCATTATTCCATCATTTTAAATTAGTAGATGTAGTGTATATAGATACCGACTAAATAATATGTACATTATAAACCGTTTTGTGTACAGAACACATTTCGAACTTATCAATATACCAAACACAGTGTAATAAATTAACTACAAAACAAACAAAAAAAAAAAAAATGTATAAAAATATCTGTATCATCGTAACAGAATGATAAAATTAGTGTCAAATCAAGGTAATTGTTTTTTATTTGTATTTTTATTAGTTATTATCTAGTTATTATAACTAATAATATAATAATAATTTTATTTATGCATATTATCCATTATACACACTATACAGTATTAGTATAAATGTAATAACTCATATTTAAATAACATGCATGTTAAAAATACTAGATAGTAGATCACTATGTCATAAATTCGTGTAAGCTAAACAATAAACATTTTGATATATCCAGTTACAGTAAATTTTTTTATCACACGAAATGTATAATATGAATGTATATTTTTTATTAAAAAATGTCAATTATATTTACATAACACTACTAATCATAAATCACTTAAAAATTAAAATATTGTTTATTTTGTACATACACTAATAGCAGGGATACAAATATATAAAATATTATTTACGACGTAGATAATAGAAGAAAAAAATTATTTTTAAAATTGAATAATTCGTTACGATTGAAAAGATACAAAAACATATATTATTATACCTAAATTATGAACTATTAAAAAAATTAAATAATTTCCATTTAGAAATTAAAATATGCTGCCCTTAATTCGGCGCAGAGTAGATGTATAATCAAAATGCTATCTATATAATAAATGTACATGGCAAGTAACTTCTAATCATATACAATACGATTAAGTAGGTAGTATAAATTAAATTATAGGTTTCTTATAAATACCCAGAGGATTCTTGTTTATCTTTGTAAAATATGAATTTTAACATACCTATATTTTGGTTACGACTTATGACTACCTACTATAAACCATATCCATTTTTATTCAAATTAAACCTAGGTATTAATTGGATTAGTCAAACCTAAAATAAAAACACATACCTATTATTATTATCATAATCATTATCGTGTTGTCTATAAATAGCCTATGTACAGGGCTGACTTAATATGTAAATATTTGATAGGTTTAATTATTAATTTTTATTATGTAGGTATTAATTTAATTAGGTGTGTAAGTTTTAAAGTTTAAGCAGAATATGATAGAGCATTATTATAAGAAGGCGGTTATAATATATGAGAACAAACATAGTAAGACACCTCATATAACCGTTGTGTTTTGTACGTAATTTGCTAAAATTAAATTATAATTAACACGCTGTCATAATATTATAACTATAATTTTTTTTTTTTTTTTTTAAATAATCAAAAGCACGCCTTTTAAAATGAATTTAATAAAGTTATTTAGGTATTTGGTGCTGACATGCAATTAGCCAGTTAATGTAAAATTATGAAAATAATAATTATTTTTTGAAAAATAAATATGGGGTATTTTGGGTATAATTTTAATGCACACAATATATAAACAATCAAATATAATTTAGGGTTACATTTTTGGCACATTAATAAATTTATCTCATTTTTCTTGTACGTAAACAGCATAACAATATTAAGTTGGGGTACAGGTTTTTTTTTAAATTTATATGTCATAAAATCTTTTTTATTAGTATTTATATTTTAAGGGACTAATTTAATAACCAATACTATAAAAAACTATAAAAAAAATATGAAAAAGTCTTTATACACATATTTGATATGAACCCAAAAATAGTTAACCACATAACCATGTTTATTAGTTTCACAGCACAACATTTATAGTAGAGGAAATAAAAAGCTTTTGATATTTTCAAATTCATAGGTAGGTACATATTTTTTACGAGAATAATAACGTATATTTGCAAATTATTATAAAACTGATATAAACAGATTGCGATTTAAACACTTAAAAGTTAAGTTAAACATGTATATTATATATTATATTTTATTAGAATAAGATAAATTATGAATAATCGTTTTCCAGTTCTAAATGTAGTATTGTAACATACGTACTATGTTATTAACATTAAATGCAAAAACAAATATGACCTATGTTACAACAGTAGTTATTGATGATGATTTTAATTACGGTTTAATACAGAGCGTAAAACGATTATTGAAAATATGTATGTCATATCATTACAATTACAATATAATATACACATTCAGCATAACAATATCGCAGACGAGTATCGCACGTACAGTGGATGAATACCTATGTTTCTGGTTTCGGGACAAAACCAAAGAAATTGTTATTCAACAAATACCTAAATAAGGGATCTGCAGGCAGAATGTATGCATTGTCGGAGAAACGTATTTTCGCGCAGTACTCATTACGGACATAAGTTATGAAGTATTGCGGTTCGTTTATCTCATCTCCACCCTGTATAACCAGAGATTTATAACGGTATACGTAGGTAGGTATCATATGAAATGGTGATGTGTGTGGTGAATAGGGTTGAGGAGGGTGTTCTGCCAACATTAAAATGTACATCGTGGATAAAATGTAACGACCCGAATGACCGTATCTTCTTAAGCCTGGTAGACGTGTATGTATATATTTATTATATATTTTTTTCCGATGTTTCACGCCAACGATTTTTAGTGTCTTTATATATCTACTCGTTATTCTACCACGTAGACCTTTTGCACAGTATAGTTTTAGAATTGAAAATGTGCATAGTTATATATAAATACACAGTACCTACGTATATATTTATATAGGTACCCTATATTTGACTCGACTTATATTATATGGTCTGTTGGTTTTTGTATAAATTATTTAAATGTTTTTTTTTTTTATATATATACGTATATATGACATGAAAGGTGTATATATAAAAAAAAAGGTGAACTTGAATACAGAAAAATTGACAAGTTATGAAAATATCTTTTTACTGCTATATGTAGGTATATAGACCATATGTAAAACATATAATATTATAAATAATATCTAATATTATAATAATAAATATCGGTAAACAAATAGGTGGAAAATACTTTCAATTCCATTTCAAAAACTACTGTTAAACACATCAATAAGTTAAATAATATAATATTTTATTATATGGTTACAATGTATTATAATAATTGGGAATAAAATCAATAAAATAAAGTACAGAAAAAAATCATAATTATTATAATATATTATAATATACTAAGATATTAATTTGAATTAAGTATGCAGTTACATTAAATAGGTACATATAGTGTAAAATAATTATTTGTACCACAATCTAAGTATTACAAGAAAAAAGTAAATAATATTCATTAAATATATGAATTCAAAACAATGATTATAAATATAGTTTTAGATTCTATACTAAACAATGTGTATATTTAGATATACGTACAGCGGAATCACTATTTATAGAGTTATATATAACAAATACATATTAGATTTATAATATCTATATATTCAAAAAGGTTTATATTAATTAACAAATTGCTTTCATGTTACTTTTCTTCAGCAAATTAAAAAAAAAGTATTGTTGTGTATTTTTAAAGTGCACACTTGTCAATCATACATAATTAAACAAGTGCTATAATTTTTACGGTAAGAATGATTCAAAAGTTCTTCAACAGGGTATTAGAAAGTTCTTCAACAATAATCATTAAAGAATAAAAAAAATATAGTATAATTAAAATGATTTTTTTTTTTAATTGTAATTAATTTATTAATAATATTATGTATTATTATTTGCAGACATTTGAAAGCTAACAATTTTTAAGTGAAAAACATTATTTCTACAAATATTTTTTCAAAGAACCTCCAAGTTCGTTTAATAGAAAATGTAATGTTTGCTATATTTTTATATTGTTAAAAATATTATATGCGTTTTACTTTATTTTTAATTATTGTATATTTAATGACAAATTAAAATATTTACGTAGAAGAAGGTTTCGTTTTAGTCTATATGAGTCATTCATACTTACGTTAAGTTACCAAAATTTAATATCTAAATGCTATTTATAATTTGTATTGCTGTACAACAAAAGTTGAAACAGAATTTCAGAAATATTGTTTAAAATAAGATAAAATTATATTATCCCCTAATATATAATATATTCTAGAAGTCGCTTGTTCCTCGAATTTATAAATATAAACAGTAAAACAAACACTAAGTAAAAATCAACATGTCATGAATATAAACGGAAAACTAAAATATATGTATATTATTCTTATACAACCTTCCATATTAGATTTTTAGTGGAACAAAGAATAATATATTGGTGTTAGAACTGAATGTTTTTGTTTTAATACCTACCTGTGAGTTTGAAAAACACTTTTTGATAAATATTATAGGTAATAGTTTTGAGTATAAATATATAATATTAGAATAAAAATAATTTATATTTTAACTATAGATATTATACATCGTTGTACTGATAGAATTTTAAATAAATTATTTTATAAATAAATATAATATATATATATATATATTTATATTATAATATATATTAATATAATAAATATTATAAATAAATAAAATATGTCGTTTTAGTTTTTCACACACATAGTAGTTTTTTAATTACTCATCTAAACATTCTAAGTTAATTTAATGCATTTTATTTTAACTGTGTTTATACTTACATTAAATAGTAAACATTAATTAAGTATTAAATAGTTATCACGCAACAATATGACCAATATGAGGTAACTTAGCTACATAAATAGCCTCTATAACTTGTTTTTATGTTTTAAAAATTAACCTTAACCATGCAAAAATTATTACATTCAATTATACGTATAAACATATATATTTTTAGTTACTAAGTCAATCATTAAGTATATACGTATATTATATACTATATAAGTATTATCAATAAGTTTATTGTACTTTTATGTTTTTTATTATATTACAGAAACTTAAAGGCTAATAATACGATAATATTAGAACCCATCATTAAGAAAAAAATAAAATGCAATTTTTCACTTTAAATTCATTATTTCATCATTTTCAAAATTTTATTTCGGTAATTTTTTTAATTAAAAATTGGTTCCATTGTGGCTTTTAATATAAAATAAAATAAAAAGTATGTAAGTACATTTTATACAAGTACATAGTTTAATAAGACATGTAGTTTCTTTAAAACCCTGTGTATTGAAATCTATATTCATTTAACTAGGTACCTATAGCTCAGAAAATTAATTTCATTGATGTTTGTACCTAATATTAAACGTGTTTTATGTAAATAAGACTTAATTTATTTGGATATGCTGTTGGCACATTTGTACTTAACATTTATATACTCATCTGTAATTACAGTAATTATATTTTCTTGATCTGAAATTAGGTTTTGTAATTTATATACAATATATTATATAATATTGTTTTATTTAATAAATTACTGATTTAATTATTGCAATGTATCTATGTACATTTAAATAAATATATTTATGTTTATCGTCAAATGTTATATCTATAGAACACAACTGACATTTCTTTGAGATAAATTTTGAAATATATTATAGTAACAGACAACGGTAAATCGTAAAATATCTTGGCAATGGTGAATAGACCATTATCAAATTGTAGTAACTATTGAAAATACAACTCAGGTTCGGATGTAATAAAATAGAATAAATAGAAAATTCGGTCTAAATGATTACTGAGCACTGACATTTTATTGAAAATAAATACCAGACAAAATAAAATAAAATGAATAGAACTCAGCGGACTTCACTAAAGAGAGTAAAGACACCTTTTGTTTATCGAGTCTTGTAGATTTGTAGAAGGATTTACCAAATTCTCGTATTGTGATATTTTATGAATAAAACAAACAAACAAAAACTTTTTTTCTCTTTCCGTCTATTGATATTTATTTTTCAGAATTGAAAAAAAAATAGGAGTATCCATTTACAGACAATCAATTATGGGACCAGAAGTCTAGAGCTCAAAAAAACTGAGATAACACGAACAATATTGTAATAGCAATATGTCTACAATAAAATAGGATACCGTTTCGCAATCGGAATATACAGAGTTATACACCAATAATGATCATATCTCCATTATTTCTTCCTTTACAATTTATTTAAATTTTTTTTTTATTTTTAATTTATTCTTAAATAAAATATTTTTAAACATTTAGATTTATAATAACATTTAAGAAGTATCCTGCTGCGCTATTCAAAATTATTGTAATATTTATAAACAGATGATAAAAATAAAGTTATGTACCTAAATCGAAATTTTAATGAGTAGATTTTAAAATATTATTAGGTTGTGGTAAGGTTCAAATATATAATGATTTTAAAATTTTATTTTAAGAACTAATATTTATATGTTAGAATTTGAATATTGAATTAATTAACAAACTAACAGAAAGTGTCATCATTGAGTAGATTTTTTTAACAAAATTCTCGTTACTAAATAATCGTATATTTTATCACATATTCTTATTGTGTCTAGATATTGTTACAAATTGTTTATCACTTTTAAAAATAAAAATAAAACATTCGAATTATTAACTTAATTAAAAATATAATTTGGAAAATATATCTGAGTATAATACATATTAGGTATATCTTTCTCATTTTTTAAGTAAAATCTTTACCAAGGATTATTATCACCAAATTAATCGTTCAATTTTCTATTTAAATGCATTAGCATTTTTTTTAAATAATCTGCATAATAATTTGCAATAAAAAAGGGTGGTCCCTTTTTAATTAGTTTTAAAAGTACTTACGTAAATTATATAACATTGAAAATATCTAAAATATTGTTAGTAATTATAAAACTGTTTTAATATCATACAAATATTGTGTAGATACCTATACGAAATACTAATTTTATTGATATGAATGATGGCTAATATTAAACAAATATGTACAATGTAGTTTTATTTAGTTTGATTATGCTTTATTAACTTCTTAATCAATGTTTTGAACCAAACAAACACTTTCAAGAATGATACTAATTTCAATTGTTTGAAAACTGTTAAGAACCAAGATGGATGAGTTAAAAATAAAGATAAAAACAACTACATTCATTTTTAAACTTTATGATGCGTTTAAAGGAAATTAAATTGGAACAAAAGACAGTTCAAGCGAAAATACACTGATTCAAAATATTCCCATGGTGCCTGGTACTCCAGATTATACAAACTCGATACAAATTTTAAAGAGGTTTTACAGCTCATTGGAGCTGTAAGGTATACTTTTGGGTAAAAAGATGAGTTCGTTCAACATTAATGAAATCAATAGTATACCATTCGAATATAAATGTAGAATAAGCATAGAATTATTTTAAATAAATGATTATTTTGTATTATTTTAATAAACATTTAAAATTATGCACAGCACTGCTCTGCTTTATTATTCAGTTATGATGGAAAAATTCAAATAATGTATAGATTCTAATATGAGTTCATAAAATTAAACACCTGAAGTATTTTACGTATACATTAAAAGAAAATCGACATTGAAAAAAGACTGAAGGTCATAAATAATAATGAATAATATAATTTCTTAATATACCTAATTATCTATTATTTTTGTCAATTAATGATTAATATTTTGAAAAAAATATGTGCACAAAGTAACAGTTAGAATTTTTTAACTATTTATTTTTTCAGTGTACATAAGTTTATATAAAATGAATTTAGTCAAATACTTGTTTTGAAAAATATTATCGTTTATTTTTATTATTTTTATATTTTAATATTTTTCTGGTTATTTTGAAAAGTAATTTTCCTGAAAACATCCACAAAGTTGTTAATAAATGGGTTTTAACTGTTCCAATAGATGATAACAGATGTAAAAAAAAATAAATAAGAAAAACCTATCATTGTAAGATAAATACATTCATCGCTCAACATTTAAAAAAAAATTTAATTTAAATTTAATTAATTTTAATTGGTCCACCAATCACCAACATCCAGAAATCATCGTATATATATTATTATTATTATTATTATTTTCATTAATTTATTTAACAATCGTGTGCATAAATTATCTAATATGATGGCAAGTATAATATTTTTTTTAAACCGCTTTTATTTTTATTATGTCGAATATTACACGTGTTTCATTTGTTCCTTTTAATAGATTTCTTACTTTGAAGTTTATCCAAAAAAATTTTTAAACCAACAATTCAGTTTGGTGTACAAAAGGGTCTGAGATAATCAACGAAATATTAAAATACAAGGTGAAAATCTGGGTGAGTAGGTGTTGAGTAGGAGGACATTGATGGTCTTCGATACGTTAAATTAAAATTCAATTATATATCATTGTAAAAAAATAATTCGATCCTGAACCGAGACAGCCGATAGATTGTTAATCAGCTTATAATAATAACCTAATTAGTATATTTCATGTTTTATTTTTTGATATTGCTATTTAAAATTATTTAAGATATTTTACTATTCTTAATAAATACAATAGGTTAAATTATTTTATTCGAAAATATTACATTTGGAAATGTCGTTATTTGTGTACACAATAGAATTATAAACGAAAAAGTGTTCGAAAATAGCATTTAAATTATAATTTATAACAAAATAATGACTATTGTTATTTATAGTTTAATTAGTATGTAATTCGATTGATAATAGTAGTATATACCTAATATTAGTAATATTTTTATGCATTTCACAGATCTTAAAAATATTTTATTTACAATAAACTAATGTAAAGCATGACTACAGCTTATTATATATTATTATAAAGTACATTAGATGTATAGTTTTAAAGTGTATTTAAAATATATATTAAATTATTTTTATTAGTTATAAAATTATTCAAGTGTGACAATATAATCGCATTTATACAGTGCTAGTAAATATTTAAATTAAATATTTTGAAAAATTACATTTATCAGTTTTAATACAATTATTGTCACACACGTGAATCAAAATAAATAAGCTTTCACATATCTCGTTAGAATAATGTTCAATAGGTATATGTTTCGATACAATTTACATCACAAAACACAATCAATTTTTGTTAAAAAGTCTTATTTATAATATTATATTATCTTGCTTTGAAAATAAAGAATAATGATAGGAAAAGTCTAAAATGTTTTAACTTTAACTAAGTGATGGAATAAAAATTCCATAGTTTTACAATATGATTTTATTTTATTTAGTAAACACTTTCGAAATGCTTTTATGCGTTCAACTTTTTAAAGTATCTTAAAAGGCCTAAGGTTTCTTTCTGTCAGTGCTTTGGATAAGTAGATGTATCGGAATAAGGGAAAAAAATAAAAGTGTAAGAATATTTTATCTTGGAGCGTTGGAGTTTTATTCAATTATTTTACTTAAACTCTTTTTGATTTTAAATAGTATAATAGTCCAAAAACTTATTTTTGTACGCAATAAATGTAATAACGACATAGTTTATGAAATCTAAATACTTTTCTAGGTATTGTAATTTCCTAGTAATATTATGTAACTTTTTAAAAATTGTTTTTTATATCATTTATTTACAGAATATATCGCAGAAAGTTTCTTTTCAATGTCATTCGTAAATTTAGATTTTAAATGAGTTATAATAGGATTATAATAATTCCTTAAATTTCTAACAACTTTTTAATTCTCAATAGTTTATTTTTATCTCACTATTATTTATTGGTATGTTAAAAACATGTTTTTGAGTATTATAATTATCTAATCTATAGTTAATGTATCGTTGTTATCTAGTAATGCTACTGTTTTGATTATTAAATTAAATTATAGAAATGCACAACCAGAATCCATCGTAAAATAATTCATACGTAAACTAACTACAAAACGCTAAGAGATACTTTATAATTAATATTATCATGATGTATTATATTATATTAAACGCTTCGGGTCTAAACAGCAAGTTTAGAAGTACAGCAATGGTATACAGTAGAAAACACTCACTCAATTTAGCTTTTGCGATTTGAATGCTTTGACACAATATAAATTGTGTGTACTAGTTGAACTACCACCTCCAAAATATTAAATGAGTAATAAAATACGAGTTTGACGAGAGTATGAAAAACATAATGTAATAACTTTCTATAAAAACAAAAAAATTGAATTTTTTTTTATTTTTTTTGTTATTATACATAATGTATTATATTATATTATATACCATGGTGATATAGGTAATACATTAAAGAAACTTGCACATGCGAGATCATAATCAAATTGTATCCTAAGAAAGTTTTACTACGGTAAAATGTACGAATTATATTCAACCATATGTCTATATATAGTTGAATATTTTATTTTCCATATTCTGTAGCTCAACGAATATTGATTAAGCATATTTCTATGTTTACGGTTGTTGTATACCTACAGTAATGCAACATTTTTAACTATTATACTCAAATTTTACATTGATCATTGACCATTTTCTTATACATTATGGTTATAAGTGTTATACAAATAATACTTTTTATAAATAATAAAATAAAATTGTATTTGATAGGTGAAATAGATACGTTTTATTTACAATATTATTGTTAATATGTTTTGAATGGGAAATAATATAATGCGTATGATAGACCGGTGTATATTGTAAGTTTCTTTTATAGAAGCTAAAGGTGACTAATGTCGGTGTGCACTATGAAGGCATTATTTTTACTGTCGTCCCGCATACTAAGTAGATGGAAAACGAAGTCTATATTATGTTTGATGGGATGAAAACCGTTCACATTCTGAACTTTTAGAACAGTGCTAAACTTCGCACTACATTTATAAAATACTAATACATTTATTGAATCATTGGAAAGATAGACATTCATTATTATATTTAAAGTAAGAATAATGCATTTTAAATTTTTAGCATCTTTATACTAATAAAGCAGTTTTGATGACTAATAATTTTAATTCTTTCTAAATTACTGACATTATAAATGCATAATAAGTATATTTTTCAGTGATTTTTCAATTATTTATTAACTACATATTATTTTAGTTACTATTTAGTAATTAAACAGTATCCATAAATTATTTCGATTCGTAATTTATAACATTACACATTCATTTATAAAACTTGAATATATTATATAAATTTCAGTTAGAGCTATCGATATATTTTCATTGGATCTAACATTTGTATTATTATATATTTATTTAATTTAGATACTGAGAGAATAAAATTATTAATAGGATTTAATGCTATAAAAGTATAATAAGCAGACTATTGTTAAAAAAAAAAATAAATGTGAACTAAAATAAATATATCCAGTGAGGTAACATAAATATACAAAAATTTTACATTATTTAAATTTAAGTTTTGATACAACTTTAAAATTAAAAAAAAATGGGGCTATTATGGATATACCACACATGGTGCCCTGGTGGTTAATAATAACAATAATAAAAAAAAATATATCCGTTTAAATTAACCTCTCACAGAGTGTCCTGTGATAGTATAAACTCATTTTTAAGTGATAGCTACCCTTTTTACTATAAATAATGTTAAGCATATGATTTTTTATCAAAATATTATTGGTACATAAGTATGCAAATAAATTAAAATTCAAATGAGTAGTATCCACTTTAAATTATTAAACTTTAAAATATTAAGTAATAGTAATAATAATACGTCTAAAATTTATAGAAACTATGCTGATTATTTTATTTTATATTAATTTGCCAACGTTTTAAAATATGTGAAAAATGTAAAAAAAAAAAATATGACTGAGTATGATAAATACTATACTAAATAGACTAAAATTAATATTGCATACGCGTTTATTATCTTATATTTTATGTAAAACCATTAAATATAGCTATTGTCTTTAGTACTTAAAGATTAATGACTCAGTTATTTCTTGTTAAAATTTTGAATTAAATATTATTATATAACGATTTTTAAAAAAATATCTTCTTAAAAATTTACAGTAAAAAAAAGTGGTTCTTATTTAAATACTAGGTTTACATCATCATAGAAATTTCAAATTATAGAAAAAATCTTACTTTTTAAAAATAATATGGTCTTTTAGTATTTGTAATAATTAAGAATACCTATAGAATCTAAAAAAAAACCATTTTCAAAAAATAAAATTGTAGAAAGAACATGCTTGCAGAATTATTTTGTAAGTATATTGTAATGCATAACAATTAAATTGGAGATAATCTTTAGATTTGTGAATCTATCTACTGTTTTAATTATTTTGCTTATTTAATTTAAAATCATGTTAATGATATGAAAAATATTTGTTGGACACTCAGTTTTAAGCTCATTGATTCTTCTATTTTGTGTTTTCATACATCCGTTACGTGTATTTTGTACTAAAAATTTACTTATTTATATTGTTAATCAAGTTTATATAATAAAAAATTGTATATAATATACAATAAAATACAAATATTTAAAATGAGTTGACCTTCTATTAATAGAATTTGGAACTTCATATTTAAATAAAGCAAGATATTTAAAGATAGTCGTATATACTTACGTGTAACTAGAAATAAATAAGTAATTAGTAATAACATTACTTCCAAATTACGAGACATTTATGTATATAAAAAAACAAACTCATTATTACCACTAATTATTTTATAAAATAAATAGGTAAATTATAAAACTTACTGTTTATTTTTTTAATTAACATACAAATATGAAATATTAAACAATATGTAACCTATTTGGTTTTATATTATCCATGTGAGAAACTAAGATGTGATAAAATTTTCTATTTTTAGGGAGATTTCAGTGAAAAGTTTAAAAACTGCTACTACAAGGCGACGTATTTTTAAATCAATTCAGTACTCATGTAACAATGCAACTCAATAACTACCTAATTGATATATTCACATACCTATAATATATTCAATAATATTTATTATTATAAATATTATTTTAAAATATGATTGCATAAAGTATAGACAATTACATAAAATATGTACATATAGATATAGTAATATCATAGATTACTAATATAACAAGATGTAGGTTTTTTATAATTACTTACCTTACTTTTTGAATTTGAGTTTTTATTATTTTAAATATTTTCCATATTTCTAGACTTCTGGCCATACATTATTAACGTAATGGTACAGTTTTTTAGTAATAGTATAAATATTCGCCAAATCATTTTATAACTAAAGCTTAATATTTAACATAAAATGATGAAAATATTAAATTTAATCGTTTATAAAATAATAATGAATATGTATAATTTATTGATTACAGAGATAATAACTTTGATGTTGCAACCAGGTATAAGGGTATTTTTTTTTTTTTTTTTGATAAAGCATGATTATTATTGTGTATTGGTCATATTATTCTATCAGACAGTAATTATGTTTATAAAAAATAATAGTAAACACTAATCTTATACAATTCACTGGTAATCAAACCCTCAAACCCTACAAAACCTATTTGCAAAAAAAAAAATATTTAAGTACTTTAATAAATTCAATAACTACAATGCAACTCAATGATCTATGCATGAGTAATTTAATAATGATATAATGTTAAAGAATACGTTATTTAGACGTTCATTGCCGTTGAAAACTGACATTTAATATATTGTTCTGAATTTATGATTAAGTAGTTTATCACACAATGTGTAAAATGTGTTACATAATCATTATGCACGAAGAATAACTCCTAAGAATAATTATTTTATGTCACCATAATAAACAATAAAATCTTAAAAATTCAAAATATGTACATTTTATAATTAATAGCGGGCGAGCAAGTAAGTTGAAAATGAGTCAGATTCATTCAATATCTAGTTACTTACCAGGGTACTTGTAATAAGGAAAAACAGTTAAAAATTAAAAAAAAAAAACTTAAAGCGTCTTTTATAGATAATACACTTGATATTGATTTAATGACGACGACATCAACAACTAAACATAAAAAAAAGTTTATAAATAAAATAATAATAATAATAAAAATAAAAATAATAAGTATTAATTAAATTCATAGTATGTATTAGTTATGAACACGATTAAAAATAGAAATAGTTATTGTTATGTATGTGATTGGGATTGGTAAGTCACGGATTGTTTTTTGGTTTCACTGGATACATTACTGTATTAAATAAAAAACCACTTTGAACATAAACATGCAATTACAAAACTTCAAAAGACAATAAACAGAAACTGTATCCTATAATAATTTAAGTATATAATAATAATAGTAATATAATGCATATAAACGTTATGGCATTGTGCTAAACATGTAAACATGTATAGATATACTCACATATAATAATTTATTAGTTATTATAAAGTAGTAAAGTACCCATATCAATATTATACAGGTGTGACTGTGTGAGTATCGATTGGGTTTCCACAACAACGTGTCATCGTGTCTCGTAAAGTTGAATATATTCAAATTGTAGGTAACAAACTAAACACCAACGGTTTATCTACCGAGTTTTGTTAGCTATTTCCGTGTTAAATATATGGAATAATTCGAAACAGTATAGTAAGCATCCGTTAACGTCAATATGTCACACACTCGTAAATTGTTTGTGAAAACTGTTTCGCATTTTAAAAACTATTCTCGGACATTGTAGGTTACAGTTATATAGATAATGTACCAAATCTACACACCATATAATATAAGAATACATCATCTGTGTCGTAGTATTTTTAATTTATAAATAAAATATCAGTCAGTTATTTTTTTAAAACCATTAAAATAATGAATATTTAACATCCTTTACTTCATTTTTTGAATTAATGACGATATGTTAAAATTTTTAAAAGGTTCAATATAGGAAACCATTTATACTATGTCGAGCATATATTTTTTTTTAATATAAATTATATTATATATCGTTAACACAAATAGAGTAATTTATTAATTATTATTGTTTTAAAATATCCACTTATGTAATTTATTTATTCAATGTGACTGCAAAGGATTGCATGAGCCATTAGCCGTACAATTTGCGAGATGGGGACGTATAAAAGTGATCGGTTCCTCGCGCGGTAATGTTTTTTATAATTGTTTTATTTTGATATGATATAGTGATAATAATAATAATAAAAAGAAAAATATTGAAATTGTTTTCCGTAAAATAACTTTTCGACTACGGCCGTTGCCCGAGAGGTTTCATTTCGCACCCCTCCAACGGTTTTCACAAACAATTTACGGGGGCGCGTAGGGCGTCTAGTGTGACGCAGCAGCACTCGTGTCGCAGCGGTCGTCGTCGGTGATCGTCGGCCCGTCGTCAGACGTACCCGCGGTCAGCCATGTGTTTGACGATGGACGCGAGCAGCCTGTCGGCATCCTGTCCGCCGGACTCGTTGATGAGCTCGATGCGCTCGTCGGCCGTGCACGTGGTCAGCTTCTGCACGTCGGGAGGCTCAGTGTTCACCATGGCCGGCAAGAAGAACGAACAGTGAGCGTAGCCGTACAGGCCGTGCGCGCGCATCTCGGCGTGCACGTCGGCGGCGGTCAGCGGCGCGGGCCGGCCGTCGGGTGTCGCGTCCGCGACGCCGTCCAGATAGGCGGCCACGTACCGGTCCCAGTGCGCCGTCCTGTCGGCGTCCGTCGTGTTCATGTACAGGAAGAACGATAGGTCGATGGCCGGCGACGCGTACCTCGCCTGCGCCGGGTCCAGCACGACGACGTCCGCGGGCCGCCCGGTGGCCGAGTCGTACCGGTACAGCAGGTTGTTGCGGCAAAAGTCGCCGTGGCACAACACGGCCAGCGGCTCGACCGGCCGCAACAGCCGGGCCATCGTCGCGCTCTCGCCGTTCAACGCGGCCTGCATCCTGCCCACTGCTGACTCGTATTGGCCACTCTTGTCCGATTCGCGTAACGCTTTCACGCCCCGGCCACCGGTTCCTGCGTTTACGCGCCAAACATAAATATTATTATCGTTGTATACTTCCTGGCTGCGTTTCGGGGGGGGGGGGTCGAAAGGGGTGGTACGACGACGGACACCTATTTAGTGTTTGTAAAATCCAATTCGGTGATCGTCCCATGATTGCGACCCAATAGAGACGTTTTTTTTTATTCGAATGCCGAAAAATGAACTACCTATAACTATTTTTGGTTTAACTATTATAAGAGTATATAGATATTGTCTTAATTAACAGTGTATAGGTATCTACTATACGAGTTAAAACGATATTTGGCGAGAACAGTGCACCCTAATCCATTATATTATAGAGATTGAAAAAGCAGACGAACTGTTAGATTACTAAGCTAGTGAGGCGCGGCTGTACGATGGTACAGGTACGAGTACAAAATAAGTCATACAACCTATTTATAAAATATTAAAAATTCATATTTTTGCTTCTTGTGTGCAATTAATTTTACCTCTTGGCTCTTGCTTATTTGACTATAATACATAGATATATGTAATCCTGTTACCATTACGACAGATATATAATACAAGACATTTTAGTCGTTTAAAGTAACTAAGTGCATCGTGGTGCGTTAATAATAGGTACGTCATCTTGACGTAACATACTTTGGTCTTTGACAGATATTTATCAACCGAGATTTTAATTTTTGGTTTTATATGATGTTAATTATTTGATGTTTCAATGATTACAGTATTTACTACATAACTTTTCGTGATAAAAATATATTTTAGTTATTAATTAATAACTATAAATATTATGAATTAACAGTTATTTAATCTTTTTTTTTCTTTTAAACTTAGTCTTTCCGTTAGAGTGTTCAGATAGATTAAGTGAGCGTAATTTTTATTATTAATTTATTTAAAAACTTTATGATTGTTAATTTTATTGTAGTATACATGCAGCGATTTTTCAATTTTCAATTAATTTATATTTATAGAGAATTTAATTTCAGTAATTACGTTAATCCTGTATTATGTGCATACTATACAAAAAACAAGATTTATCAAATTTCATTCAAAATATCCTATGGTTAAAAGCAGACAAATAAAAGCAAAAATCTGATTTTAATAAAGTTCTATTTTTCTAATAAGAAATCAGAGTGGCAAGGAATGAAGGAGTGTGTTAATTTCAGTTGTAATATTCAACTTGTCATTAAAAAAAAAAACAACAACAACAACACCTTAATAAAATGAATCTGATCATTAATATACATAATTATTTTGTCGTATTTATACACCATTTATTGTTGTTTCTATTGTATATGTTGTTTGTCACAGAGTCTTGAAAAAATCCTATTATAAAAATGGTGGAGTTCAATAATTTACATAACTATCAGAAAATATGCTGATTTATCACGAAATGTTTATTAAATTTTATATTAACAGTGATATAAATTAAAACATTTTTTAAAACTATATTATATTTAAAAGTAACAGGAACATTGATATAAATATTTTGTTTATTTCAAAGAATTAATTAATTTTAATTTTAATGTTACATTTTACATAATATACTATTTTTTCATTCAAATTCTTATCATTTTTTTTTCTTTTGACAAATGGAATTGATATTACAATTTAATTAGCTAAAAATAATATGTTCAATAAGATAGAATTTTACTTTTTATTCAGTTAACCGGAAACCTATCTCAAAAGAATGTTTTTGTTGGCTAATAATTGCAGTTCCATGTAAACAGAGTTCACAGTAACGTCGTAATGCAATTAATAAATTAAAAATAATAGTCATGTTTAAGATTGTAGTAATATTAAATTTGTAGAGTTGCTATATTTAGATTATATAAT
Source organism: Aphis craccivora (assembly GCA_009835225.1). NCBI lineage: Eukaryota > Metazoa > Arthropoda > Insecta > Hemiptera > Aphididae > Aphis > Aphis craccivora. The sequence continues at coordinate 2,044 of VUJU01003422.1, read as the reverse complement.
ATTGTCTTTTGAAAAAATAACATTATAAACGTTGTTGTTGTTTGTTTATTAAGTACCTAATACTCCTTTATATGGTATAATATAATGTTCTTTTATTTAGTTTTAATAATTGTATAAAACATTTCTTTAATTTATTGACTTCATGAAAACCACATTATATATTATATTACAATTTCAATTCATTACTAAATACTTAACCTCAAAATTTGAGATTACGAATTACTATCACTAATAATATTATCATAATCACATAGTTGTTGTCTTCGATTTAAGTAAACTTGACTGTTATATTAAATATAAACAGATATTTTAAGGTTTTCGGTAACTTTTAAATGAAAATGTTAATTATAATTATATTTTCAATTGTTTATAGTTATTTCATGTTTGTTTACCCTGGTAATATTCAGTTTAAACTAATTAATATAATTCCATATACCACTGTACATCTGTACAAATATATTTTCAATGTGGAAATTTAAATAGTATTTAATATAATATAATATTAAGACCCTTACATATAATGGCTTTAATTGCATTTACATTTGGCAATCGATGAAACGGAGTTTTTGAAATACGTTAACTTTTAGTACCTAGGTACAGAGTTGTCATAAAAAAATTTCCATTTATTTTGTGTTGTGAACTTGTGACTGTGGTGACCTTCCGAGATAGTAGAGGTAGCGATTTCTCTAGACCGTTAAATTTATATTAGGGTTACAAAGTTTATGAGACATTCTAGACAGAATTAGTTTTCCAAGAAACGCAAAATTTCATAACGTAACTTTAACTTTTAACGTATTATAATAATGTGTACCTCGTTTAGTTAGTAGTCCATCGGAAGAAACAAAAAAAAAAAAAACATACAAAATATACAACTGTAGCATGATTATACTCAACCTTGCAAATTACTAGTGGTAATCGTGCAACATATATTACCACATGTCATCGGAAACGTGCACAATATATTGACAGCAAACATCAAAAAGACTATTTGTTAATAATATTGTAGGTAAGTATATTTTTTTCACTGCTTTGACCCGTAATTTGAGTTGAATAGAATACTGTGTAATTTATATTATTTAGATTTTGTATATGCACAAATTATATATATTTGCAGAAGGTTATACACTATAATACAATATACATTATTTAACGATGTCATTCTTCTATATTACATAATAAAATATATTGGTATTGTTTTGTATTATTTGTATTTGCATGAAAGTACAAATTTAGCTATGGTCATTTAATAACCAAAATAAGATAATACTATAGTTTTAACAAGAAAAAATATAAGAGTAAAAACATAATGCCAATATTAATTATATACAGCAATACTATAAGAACAAATACTTCAATCATCAACTTTGAAGTTCGTTTCTTATAGCACTTTATTGGAGCTAGTTGACTTAAAGATAAGGGGGGAATGTAAGAAGGGAAAAATTAGATAATTGAGAGAAACTAACAAACAAAAACTAGAAAAGCTAAGAAAAATTAGAATATATTTTACGCAACCAAGTTTTCGGTAAAGCAGATAGTTTGTTTTTTATTCTTGGTACCTAATCTAAAAAAAACAATAACCCTGAAATTAAAATTTTTACCAACGATATAGGTATTTCTAGTTTATACCTATTGTACACATGAGTATATAATACAATGTTTCAAAGATTTTGGTTTTCTTTTTTAATAAATTATAGACATTTAAAACTTTTTAAATTTTTTCTTAAATTTTCCGAGAGTTTTAAAATCAAATGTTGATGTAATTAAAAAAAAAAAAAAATGAAAAAAACATCTTTTATGAACAATTTTAGATATTTTGTTGTATATAATTCAAAAAATATCTATTATAGAGACTTTAATCTTTTCATTCCATACGCTCTTAAAAAAAAAAAAAAAAAAAAATGTGATATGTATTTTTGACAATTTTTAATAACTCCAAGAAACAATATTGTAAGATGTCTTGTATGAATTTTTAAATTTTTTTTAGTTAAAAAAAAAGCGTTAGATACATAACTTAAATAAAAATTAAATTTATGCCTAGAAAATG
>VUJU01003421.1:0-25999 GCA_009835225.1 Aphis craccivora | reverse complement strand
TGGGATTTATAATTTTGGTAATTTTGACATAAATATCGAGAGAGTAAAGTTGTCCCGTGCAAAACAGTTTTTAACTATATTACGCGTGTATAGGACAGAGACAACACGTGTGGGTATGGCGTATGGTATGGGTATCCTTTTAAGTATCTTAGGATCATTCATCGTAATACACAATAAACATCTTATAAACATGTTATTACATTATAATAAGTACGTACATTAATTTGAATATAGTTTTGCCCTAAATTGCACGTTTCAAGTTTTTTTTTTTTTTAAATAAATACTAACCAATACTTTTGTACAAATATGAAATATTTTTGCTAGATGATCTATTATAACAGATATAATTTTGTAATTTATGTTACTTTATCGTTGGCCGTTGCTATACCTATTATGTTATATTGTTATGATATGAAGTTTTGGGCTTTTTTTAAATACTTAATAAAATTATATTAATATCGATTAATAGTATATATGTATTTAATTATAGCACGATGTAAGTGAGATAATAAAGATACTACTACTATACTGTCGATTATATTAACCTACACATACAGTACTATATAGTCTATCTGAAGCAGCCGTAGTCAACTACTATAATACAATAATCTCATATCTGATTTTATTTATTTTAAAATACCGGAAATTAATTAGAAGATATTTTTCTAAAAAAGTGATGGATTTGAAATATATCCAGAAATAAAATCAGAAGGAAAATCAAAAATTGTTATGTATAATATAGCTAATAAAAATTTATTTTTGTGAGATTTTGCATATTTAAGCATTTTGATCGTACGAATTTTTAGGTATTAGCTGCTCAAAAACCCGGTATAGTATTCAAGTATGATATCAAATAGGTAGAACGTTTTTTCGAATATATTATATAAATATATAATATGCCAAACCATTTAAAATATGAACAAGCATACTATTATTATATTTGGTTTTTATATAACAATGCCTTCAGAATGAAGTATGATTGTTCCACATTCGAACAGCGATATTTTATGATCATTAAATTTTTAGAAAATATAATCAACCGATTCAACTTGGTTAAAGCGTTGATGGATAACACTTGTAACAGGCTTCAGCACTCGTCATAACGACGATTTAAATAATATAAACCAACAAAGAAAATAGTGTTGATTTAATGACCGCGGGCCAAAGTACACATTTTGTTCAATTCCAACCGGAATTGAAAAATTAAACACCAAAACTATGAATCATTTATTTTAAAATGAATTAATTGTATTGTATATTTATATAATAAAATCATAAGCGGTTATAGTAACTATTAACTATAGTCTATACTATACGCCTATATGGCCTATGATGTCGCCGGTACGCCGGTACATATTATTTAGATATAATTATTATATCGACGATGACTTATACCTATGTAAGTAATAGTATGTCAATAGTTATCTATATAACGGCGATAATTAGAGCGGAAAGGACTATGATGAAATTGTTATTAACAATAACTTGTCGTGCTATAAAACTTATTATTCGTACTGTTGGGAGTTTGACGAAAGTCCTTTGTTAATTAAAACATTTCGTTCTTTTAATGAACAAATCTTCTTCTTTGTATGTTTGTAAAATATTTGGTGGGTAGAATAAAATCTCTGTTCCTTGTGTTAAAATAGCTCACCTTGCCATATAATTATAATTTATAATGTCATAATATATTAAGATTTTCCTTTTAAACGTATGTATATTCAAAAAAATAATAATAATAATAAATAAATAAAAATATTAACTGGATAAAGGTGTTCAGATGAAGTTAGAATTATAACTTCTTATTCAAAATTTTTAGCAAAATGTTTAGATTAAAAAAAATAAGCAATTTATCAAACAAGATTGATAATTACATTACTTTATTTTCAACATCCATCCCGAAAATTGAAAAGAAAAAATTTGGAGTTATCACATTTCGTTCATGAGAATCAGGGTTAGGTTAGGTAAGTTGATACACATGTTTTGTAGGTAAAATAAATTATGCTCTTAGCAATTTTTTTATCGACGATTATTATGAAAGTAAAAATTTTTCAATTGAATTCGATTCTTCATAACATAATTAATTTTATTTATCAACAAATAACAACAATAGTTATACTTAGATTGTAGTTATTACTTATTGGTCAATGAAACTTATTTCGAAATTTATTGTTTCTATTCACCCATCGGTTTCTATTCATTCGCAATTACGGTAAACTAATACTAAGCTATAGGCTATAGCCTATAACTATAACTTAATATTTAAAATGCAAGTTTATGTATACATTTATAGTATTTGGTTTTATTTCATATATTATATGAATTATATTATTATAGTATAGGTAAGTTATTCAACACTAACAAATCGTGAAAAATTCAGATATAAATTTAAATTGTTCCATTTAAACAACACTTAAATTATTAATAAACTATATGAATTACAAAAAAATATGAACTAGAACCACTAGTATTGGGATTTGCTATATATGGGAGTTATATGCTAACTTTTATTTTAAATGCGTGGAAAAATATTTTAAGCATAGTGAACTTAAAAGGTATAATATTGGCGCTGTTGAGCGGATACAACCACTCATCACGTGTATTGTCGCAGTCTCACAATATTAGTTTTATTGTTAATTGTTTTATTAGTTTTATTAATATTTTAAATTTATTGTTGGTAATTTGAATATTAAAGCGAATTGACATATTATCAAACTTAAAGGTACAATATATTATTTATTATCTCTCTTCGTTTTGTATGCATTAAACAAAAATGCATATAAGAAAAAAATACATTGAATTAATAAATAGTTTATTAAATTTGTAAAAAAGTATTTTTTAAATCGACATATTTTGGGTTTGTTAATTTTACACAACAAAATTATATTTTCTAAAATTATCAAAACTCTAAGTTATATCTATTAACAACATTTAGATCAACGCTTATGTAAATATTAGTTAAACTAAATAAAGAATTTATTTAATCAAACAATTTGTCAATTCTTGTTTTAACCAATATCCAATCTTAATAGGTACCTATTAATATCTAATCATTTTGTTGATCAAATATTAAAATTACCGATATTTTTCGTTAGGTGCGATATAAATTTTTTAGCAATTTATGAGCGTCTTCTTACTCTTTTTAATATATATTTTAGTAAAATACGTGGTCAATGTATGTACATTATTCACTTTAAACTAAAATAACGAAAAAACCCAACGAGAGACAACAGATAATATTTTTACTTTATAGCAGATAATTAGGTACTGTTTTTGCAAACATAATTATACCGTTGAATTAATAAAATATAATATTTTGTGTCTCAAAAACTGCAATTTCGACTAGGTTTTTGTAAGTTAAATTCGAGTTGTGGCACGATTAAAATTAACATTTTTAAGAAAGATCTATCATATTATTATGCTTAAAACGGGTTTCATGAACAATCGCACTAAATATTTATTGAAATTAATAGTTAGTTATAATGAGCATTTAAACATGATTGAGTGTCTTGACGCTCGTGCTTAGTCCTTTTATTAAACCATTAATTTTATCAATTTTCTGTGCATCACGTCATTATAATATTATCATTGTTCGTTTAAAAACTACAATCATCAACTGTACAAACAACTTGTATGCGTAAGAGTTTCAATTCAAAACTCTAAATTAAACTAAGATATTATGCTTACCTACATAAAACATAGGAATAACATAGAACAACTAAAATAAAAAAAGAATTTTTCATTATGTATAATATTTATTATTTTATACGACAGTATTCGAAAAAATAAAATTAGAAAACGTATACCTTGGCACCTTGCAGCCTATTATAGGCAAGTAGGAGCAGGGCTTAGGAAGTTACCTGCGCACTTAACATAGAACTATAGAAGTTAAATGGTTACATAAGCTCATTCACAAACACAAATACACCAACGTGTAGCAATACAACGCGATTACTATTAGGTATTACTTAACACTAGAAGTTATAAAAACGAAAGTAATTTCTTATACCAACATACAGTGAAAAGGGAAAAACTCTTTTAGTTCATAATAATTATAAATTTTATAAAAAAAAAAAAACACTCCGCTAAATCAGATTATATATGTAGGTATACTTAAATGTATTATTAATTATTATTTTGACATAGAAACTTAGGTACGAGTATATTTTTTTTTCGTGTATAGGAACTTACGTATCTATACAATATGCGTATTACTACCTATTATTTAGGAATAATTTTTACCTGCTATATCTCGTACAGTGATAGGAACTTATATTTGCCCAAGTTGGTCTGCAGGATAGCCTTAAATATAAGGTTAACTAAGGTAGTAAGGTGCCGTAATGAGCGTATTAAATCATATATCACTGTTACCTATGAAAAACGATTTATTGTGAAAAACATAACCTTATTATAATACCATCATACCTATATATTTCATAATAATGTGCTTTTTGATATTATGCTATCAAATTTATCCATTTTATATTTTTAGAATTGCAGTAGGTTTATGAAAGTATTTTTATACGATAAAATGCTTATACTTATAATCAACACACTCGTCATAAGATTAGAATAATACGAGAATAATCTCGTATAACACTGCGTTAACGTCTTTGTAATAAGGTACACCTTACGGTTGTGATCCTGGTATCAAATTTTGCGAATTAGGTCAACCTCCGAAATACCACCTATACATATATATTAGCTGCAGCATAATCTGACAGGGTTTAAAAACGATATAAATCGTCACTCGTTTTATTGAATTCTGGACGATATATATGATTAAAGCAGCCAAATTATACTCATATAGGTATAGTATCATGTAGGTAAAGTAATTTTATTTTATTCGATATAAATATAACCAAAAAATTAATATGTATTTTATATTTACTTTCATATATTTGTATCAATTAGTGTTATATAATTTTCATGAATATAAGCATGCAATCTAACTAAGGAGAAAAACATAACTATATAAATTTGATAATCAAATCTCATATCTAAAGTATGTCATTTAAAGTTAACCTTTGACCATAATAATTATGTTCATCACTAATCAAATAATTATTCTAATATTGAAGTATTTAAAATTAATTCTTTGAAGAATAATTCTAGCAATCTCTGATTAGAAGGAATGATTAATATTATTATAAAAAAATGAGATTGTTTTCTACTTAACATTTAAACGTATTTACAGCGGATATCGTACTTAAGTTTTTATAAATCATTAACACTTATACATTCCTAATGTAAATATATATTTACTTAATAATTGGGGACAAATTTAAAATATTATTTACGCAGTGTTTTCGTATTATACCTAATTATTATAATTACATTATGTTCAATGCATAAAATCACTTTATCACAACTTAGATTCAATAACTTACTATATATATTTATTTAAAATAATGACAAATGAAAATATACAATATATTATATACAGGGTGTAATTTGTCTATGTGATAAATACAAAAACTCTTTCCTTATTCAATATTTTTAATTTCTTTTTTTTTTTTTGTCATGTTTCTGCGCTGTGAATTGTACATACTGCGTTACACGAAAAACGAAAAGTACTATTGTGTCAGATTCCAAACAACAATTTCTCTTTAAGATCTTCTATAGATTAATGTGTTCGCAGAAGGACCTCTCATGCGTTTCAGCAGGAATTTGTTGCCTTTTGTGATCACGGCTCCAATATTCTACCGCCATCGTCGCCAATAAATGACGTTTACCGAATATGCATTCCCTGCAAATACAAAATACTCGAATACGTTTTGCCTATAAATAATATATGTTTCTACTATCTACATTAATTGTTTCACTAAATTGGTAACATTTACCATTTATATTTCCGAAAAAAAACAGATTGTTAAACATTCGATAATTTTTGAAACCTTTACTGCTTAAATATTATTCCACGATCACAATAATGAAAAAGTTATAAGTTTGAGAACTTTAGGTTTTTTTCATTTTATTATTAAAATTTATTGGTTACTACTATTAAAAAAATAAAAACGCTTAATCACAGGTAAAGTTCTTCTCAATGCGATTTAAAATTTTGGTAATTTTGTTATAAATATCGAGGAAGTAATGTTTTCCCGTACTTTATAACTATGTTACGCATGTATAAGACAGAGACAACACATGTGGGTATCACGTCCTCTTAACCGGACGAGAAAAAAAAGTAGGCTGTTTTAAGTTTTGAAATATATACTGTCATGTATTATAATTAAAGCTTATTATCTTTCAGTTAAATATTTTAATAAAATGATTTGTTTATGGTTACGAATTTTAAATTATATTATATACACATTAATAATAAACACATACTTATACAATATATTCATACAATTATATAATCTTTGGGTTTTGATATGTCATATGTCAATCATCCGGATATTTGCTTATCTGGACCACCCTTGACAATTATTAGTCCGGATAATCGGAGTTCTACTGTACTTCGAACTTAAGTACATTGATTTATTTGGTCGACTACTGCAAAGGTAAGACCATCTTCAACAATAATTGATATGGCATGACAGTAGCACATAGGGGGAATTATTGATTCCGCAGAAATTACCTGTTTAGAAAATAGGTTTGTATAGATTCCGCCGGCTACTGTTTAAAATATCTACTTATCGATTCTGCTGGCTATTAATTCCGCTGGCTACTATACCTGTTTATAATACTACACATCGATTCCGCCGGACACTGTTTACCCCCCCCCCCCCTCAGTGTATATGTATTTTAAAATACATAGTACATAATTAGAATAATAAAATAATAATACTGTATAATTCAAAAATAAAATATTAAAATATATATATAGTCTCAATTGTATAAAATCATAATAGTAATATTGTATAATTCAAAACTATTTATTATTATATTTTTATTATTATTATTTATATATTTCAAAATGTGTTTTCTAACATTAATACGTGAATAAATGATAAAATATTAAAATGTACATAGTCTGAATTGTATATACAAATATACAATGATAATAATAATTGTATAAATGTAATGGAATGTCCCTATTCAAAATTAAAATGTATAATCTAATTAAAATAAATATAATATAAATGTAACTACTTTTGGTAATATTTGGACACATGTTTTAAATAAGTGATCTTAGAAATTTTATTATCGTATAATATACATTATGTGTATAACCTGTAGATAAGATTTTAGTCAGAATCATCATTGACATTTATATGTAGTGTAGGTAATACGAGTATACGTTTTATTGCAATACGCACGGAATAAAATAAAATACCTATATTGACTCGTTTTAACCGTTTTAAGACCATCGTATAAACGTAGTACCTATATAGGTTAGGTTACTAATTATTAATTTAATAATAGATTAATAATTGCTATGAAAAGAAAATCAACGCGATTCGTTCAACAAGTAAAAACGAGAACTATAAAATATAAACACGGGAATTCGTAATATAATTCGTGTACATTTTGTTCTTATTATAATATTATTATTATACACACGTTCATTTATAATAATACGAGCATGTAATTTTATTTCCAGCGAATTAGGTAGGTATTTTCCAATGATTTCTAGTTCCTAATTATACTTAGGTTATATACACCTATACCTATATAGGTAACCTAATGTATACAGCGCGCAGCGGCGATCAGTATAATTTAGTATTATGGATAGGTTACGAGTTGCAAATAATACATTATTCGCATATAGATAATAGAATAATTTTCACGGAGCGAAAGCTGCTCTCGTGGCGCTATCGGTTCAAACTGAAAAAAAAATAGTACCTAATAAAGTAATTACAGTGCTTTTTAATATTTTTCTAAGCATACGTTAGGTATACTCATAAATTTACAATAAAAGATAATTATTATTTATTTTATATTCTGAACACTAATACAGATGGGTACGGTGTACCTACCGATTATTAAACACATTACACATAACTTTAAATTAAAGCCGTGTTAACAGGTCGTCGTCTGTCATGCGTGTTCCTATATTATAATATCGTATTCTGAATGGCTGTTGTAGTTATTGTATTGCTCACCAACCGTAAACTACCATAAATTCGGCCGAGCTCCCCACTCTTGGACAAGACCATGACGACATATACCTATACTATATATCTGTGAATCCGACTTCAATAATTAATATAAGCTGTATGCCTGAAAACTATATATTCTCATTTGTCATTATTTTAAATAAATACACATTATATCCAGTGGCGGTTCGTAATAGTTTAGCACTGGAGTGCAATGAAAAAATGTATTAAAGATCTATAATAGGTACATTATACAAAAAATTTAAATGATAAAATAATAACATAATATATTTATTTAGAATTAAGAGCAAACATAAATTATAAAAAAAAATCTACACAAATAAATTTCAAATCCACCACGCCGACCGAATAATACAATGGGAATCGTAGCACAATCTAAATCTAAATTTTCATATGATTGCGCTTATAGACATAAGACAGTATTATATTGGTACCTACCTGTATATTATGATATTATTGTTGTTTCTATCATTATGATATAATACATACAAAATCAAACACGTCGTTGCTGTCCGATTTGAGCGACAAAATTCTTACTTCGGTACCTGCAGCATTAAATATATAAACCATTGTCATTTGTCACAGGCCACAGCAGACAGTCAACAAATACGCATTATGTTAAGGTACAAGACGATATTATTGTAGTATTTTACACGTGTGTACATCATTGTAGAATGTATAAAATAATATAATAAAATAATATATAATATAATATTATATTATATTATATAATATTATATTATATAATCTGTAAAAATATAAAAGCGCAGTTTCTTGACTTAGAGAAACGTGTTAGAATAATGCATTGCAGGATGTATATTTTAGATGTCCGATTTCATTTTTGACCTGAGCTGTGACCTAAATCGTGTACACGCGTGACAAACCATTCCGTCCCTTTTGTGTCCTAAGTGATTTATATGGCTTAGATACTATCATCCTCGCCCACAGACCACCAAGGTCAAGCCTATACGATTACAATCGAAATAAAAGAATAAACGATAATAAACATAATATTGGAATCACGTATACTCGAAGAGACGGTTTTGCCACCAAAACACGAGACCACGTCTACACTCTACAGCTATCTGAAATAAAAATTGTACCTGTTTAATTCGAATGCCATCACTCATCAAAATATAATAATAATTCGAAATTAAGTAGTTCGAAATTAAAAATTAAAATATTCGGTGCACCGTAACTGTGATTACATTGTGATAATTTTATGATAGGTACCTATATCACCTCAACCCTAACTCCGTATATGATTTTTTTATTATACATCATAATATTATGTTATTAAAGGTTAAATACAAATGATATTAAATAAGTATGACCGGAAATAGTATTATAATCTATCACTAACATTAATTTATACCAATAATTTTACCATCATCAACACAAAATATACAGGCTATTGAAGCACCTAATAATGTACAGAATACAGATTATAGAAATAAATTAAAAATAATATTTATATCCAAACATGATGTAAAGGGTATGTTATTCTTTAAATATATATTTTTCAGTCCCTTTAAATATCTTCTCATTTTGAGTAAGAAACAATTCTCCGCAAACACACATAATAAAAATGAAACCTCTACGACAATATCTGTAAAGATTGTACATTAACAGTTTGATATCACCACGATTGATGAGGCGGATATTTCACTTTAGCGCGTACATCGATTCCGCCGGCTTCTGTTAATATTATTTAGTATTTACATATTTATTCCGCCAGCTACTGTAGGGACACTACCTTGTAATTTGTAAATGTATTTTTAAAATGACAGTCCTACATAATATACTTTATAATATATATATACCTATAAAATAATAATAGCGTAGTATATATTACCTACGCTACATATAAATGTCAATCATGATATAATTAACATTTTATTTGTTAATTATATCATGATTCATGACCATTAAATGAAAATATGTGGCTTAGTGTTAGATGTTAATGGTCTTATAATCGTCACTAAAAAAACCGAGAAATTAATTTTATTATAAATACAACTATGACCACATGGCGACAAGACAGGATCGATATATTAATATTATGTCGTCTCTTTTAAACACATAATACGTCTGCATGCTAATATATTTTGAACTAATAATACATAATATATAGGTATACCTATAATCTCTATTTTTATACGATGCTCTTAATATAATTACACGTCATTTCCGGTGCATCGAAAAAACAACCGATAAGTCACTGTCGGTAAATACAAACCGCGAGCAGCCATATTAAATTATTAATTATATAGGATAGGTACATCGTGAGTGGAAGAGTGATGATCTAGTAAGTAGTAACTATACCTCAATATAATATAAGATAAATATAACAAATAAATATTATAATATGTATTATGTTTAATGTTTATGTATTATAGGTATACATGTATTGTATAATATATTATTATAATATTGAAATGAATTATACTTTTTGTTAAATAGTTTTTGCAATTCTTATCCGAAAGACTTTATTTATTTTATTATAATATATTAATATGTAATATATAAATATATGTATGGCCATGTGATTCATGTGAACATCTCCCGCAAGATGAAAATGTATAAATATATTAGGTATACCTACAGAGACATCATCACCAAATTATTTTTTAGAATAATACCAATAGTCAATAATATCTATATGTAATATATATTCGTATACTCGTGTCCAAATGTTGTGGCCAGTAACTACCCGCTGTGCACGTTCGGCACACAAAAAAATACACATTTTGCTGTACCCATAACAATTCATACGGATGCGTGTTGGGTGCGGTAGGTACGTAGTAGAAGGCAGTATAAGTATACCTATGTAGGTAGTGTATTTGATGTACTGATCACAAACAATAGTTTCGACCAACACTGTGTTGTAATTTATTAATGTACAATGTGTGTCGGTTGTGCTGTTTTCGAAAAACTGTATATTATTTTATTTGAAATACAATATATGCGACTACACTCGCGGCGTCAGTCGTCCTTACCGAATGCATCATGGTAGATACATATATTGTTGGTCACGGTCTACATAATATAGCGTGGTGTTTTTAAACACGTCATAAATTATTGTATCAGATACGTAATATATCTCATACCTACGACTCGTATACTCGTAAATCGTAATATATAATATTTATACATACATCGATATATAAAGTTCAAAAATATCCATCACTAGAGAGCGGTAAGCGTATACAGTAAGTAATGCGACGTGCATTAAAAATCAACCAAATGTGCTCTAAAAAATCTTAAACACGCATGAAAAATAAAAAATATGCATAAAAAAATTAGCAAACAAAAAAAAAGCATGTTCAAGTGGGTACCGCTCTGCTGCAGAGTTGTTCACTGTAATGAATGTGTTAAATTTGAATGCAATGATAGGTACGATGATTGTACCTATACGAAAAACGATTCTGAACATATTTTTTATATGCTCAACTCCTTTTTAAATTATTGTAAGCCAAAATTATGAAAAAGTAAAAACCTTGTACTAATTTTCAATTCTTAGATTAAGATACTTAGGTATACAAAAAATGTTGTACATTGTAAACCAAAAAAAAATAACTTGCAAGTATTCACGATTTTAACAAATTTTTGACAATATTTGAACTTTAAAAAGTTAATAAAAAATTGTAATAAAAAATGACGAAAAAACGGGAATTTTTACATAAAATCAGTTTTCGACAAAATTGATTTACTTATTAAGTACTGTTATTCAAAAAATTTTAAATTATTTCATATATAAAACTTATATTATAAATATTAAACTTATAATATTGTTTATAAATAGTAGAGAAAAGTTATGCATTAAATAATGATAAAACATTGTATAATGATTCACTCGTCGTCACATTGTATATGTTTAGAGCATATTGATTTTTTAAAATTGTATACAATTTTAATTGACTAAATCTAAGAAATATAATAATTATTATTATTATTATATAATATAATGTAAATCGTAAAAATGCCGATTAATAAAATTGATAAAGATTTAAAATTAGGAGGTTCTCTTATAAATCTTTTCCAAGAATTTGAAAAACATGTCTTGTAGCAAACCTTGCGACAAATTTTGAATACGAGTATTTATTAATTTATAAATATCTTCTTCGTAAAGTTGAATCTTAATTTAGTATTATCCTAAAATAAAAATCAATTACCTAGTTTAACGTTTAAGCAATATAAATGTATAATAATACTTATAATAAATAATTATGTGTTACCTCCATAATTTTCTTTTGTTCAGAATTGGTTTTTTGTAAAGCTACTACAGCCAACCAAGAACATTTGCCATCTTCCATGTCCGTGTCAATTTTTCCTGTGACCTCTAGATCTCCATAACAGTCTAAAAAATCATCCTAAAAAATAAAAACGATTTACTTAACAAATTTCAATTGGTTTAAATTAACAGTGTATACTTGAACATGAAATAATTGACCCATTTCAAGCAATATGGCCTTTGATTATCTAAAAATATCTTGGTCATTGATGTTTGTCTGTAATGGTAATATTAATCATTAAAGGTTAATATATTATATTTTAAACTAAATCACAACCTTACTGCATCGTGTTTAACACTTACCATGTGCATGGCGAGACACACAGGAAGAAAAAACGAACAATGCGCAGTCATATATTTCACAATAGCTGTATAATTGTCCATGGTGTATTTTTCAAGTTTTTTATGCTTGAAGCTTTTGAATAAACCAATTAATTTTGAAGAATTAAAATTATATAGTATGTGAATAAATTAGGTACATAAAACTATTTCATTCATACAATGTATACGATTTACTGTTGTATGAAACATATATTTAGATAGATCATATTATACACTCCGAACAACACGTATACAGGGATCTATATTAATAAACTTTAATATTACCTATTATTATTTATACTCATAATAACTAATAACAATCACCGTCCCGGCGTCGCCACTCGACACCTAACAGAACATTTTAATATAAAGGTATAATGTATTAGTATATAAACTAATAAACAACAATGAATCTTGTGTTACATTTTCAAGATAAAAATTGAATAGACCGTCTACTATATACTAAGTATTATATGAGCAACGAATCGTTAATCTTAACGGATAATAAAAGATACAACCTACGTCTTTCGACTGTCAATAGATCCGTACTTGGCGTTGGACTGCACGGACCATGTCCGAGTAAACATCAAAAGAATGTTATTGTGTTGTGGCCAAATGACGATTTATGTTTATCGAATAATGTGAGCTCAGTAGGGCATCCACATGGCCCTGCACACGTGCGTCCAGTGAATTTTTTCCAGCCTTTTATGCTGACAATAATAAATTACTTTTACCGGTGAAAACGTTTGGGTACCTAATACCTGCAACGAGTTTTCAATATGACACCACTATATAATAATATGTGCGATTGTCTAATTTCGACCAAAATAATAGTGCGTTAGGGAGATTATCATATTATTATGTACCGGTTTGGGCGCGGAGTGAAATTATTTTTACCTGTGAGAGGTAAAAACTTGGTGACAGATACTAATGATAATATAGTTGCTAAATGCTAATCATTAGATTGTTCAGTTAATTTTTGAGTGTATATTATAAGCATTTTCACACTTATTCGCTCAAACAGATCATATTTTGGATCAGTTCGCCCAAACGGTCTACTCCCTATAATACTGTATGTGCAGGATATTATTATTATATATTGTATGTACAATGTACATTTAATAATTCAATATTATATGCTGGCAAACCACACAATTTCTTACTAATATCTAATAAATATTATTTATTAGGAATGTACATAATAAATAATAATATACTATAACTATTCCCGCACAGCTTTGCCTGTGCACAGTAATGACACGCATACAGTGGTACTAAATGTACATATATTACATATATAAATACACACACACACACATATATATATATATAAATGTATATGAGGTACTAAAGTGAAAATACACTCGAATTATTAAAAGATTTAGCTTAGCGCGTGTACGATCATTCAATACAAAAGACAATATTATTAATCAAATGCGCCGACTGAAGAAGTACTCGCAGCGGCAGCGATGGAAACAGTTTACAACGGTTACACCACAAACGAGTGTCAAAACAACTTTATCATTCGAGGATTTATATTATAATATTATAAAATATTATATATTATACATTCTAAAATCAATGATTCGGGAAATGCCGGAATGGTCACGACACTACTGTGTATTACAAACCTATAGGGCAAACATACGCACAGTTCTGTCAACGGTTTCCCATTTCCACATCCAACGCATCACGACACGACAACGAAAATATATTATATTATCTTATGGTCGATTATCTATATTATTACCTCGAGATTTATTGAGCTTACCATTTTTACTTTTTTTCAAAAACAAATTCGCAAGAGCTTATTATGCTATCATAATCATTTGTTTGTTGTTGAAACCCGAGGTCACTGAATACGACATAATGCGTTAAGTTATTTACTTTATAATTTATAGGTATAATATTGTGTTTGCGCCCAGTGATAGGGACGTGCACCCACTGCCTCTACCGCCTGCCTAGCCATCCTACAATATATAGGCCATATTTGTCACCGGCCGACACACTAACACAAACACATACTCTCACGCGCGCCGTCCGTTATTTTTGTTTATTTGTTTTATGTTTCTGTGATTATTATACTTATAATATAATATAATATATTATGTCATCTCTGTTTAATTACCTATTATATTGTTGCCGTGAATTATTATAATATTATATTTTAAAATTACGTACCAATGCCCTATTGGCCGCCGTACAATATAGGTTAGGTATATATTAATATATTATATAGGTATTATATTTCATTAATTATTTCGCCAAAGGTTTTTAGTGTTTTTACTTTTTATACTATAGTTTTTACTTTGCAGTCTTCTCTTCAGCATTAATATGTAACACAACTTACGTGCGCTAATCTCCATGGTACTCTTAGCAAAAATTGTAATTTACGTGCGCTTATAGCCACCTTTTTTTATTATACAAACCGTACCTAATATGAATGTATTGATTTCACAATGTTGTGTGTTTTTTTTTGTGTCTGTGTACACGAGAACGTGTCGAAATAATGCTTCAATTTCAAACTTTGGGGGTGGTTTCCTGTAGCAAAATGAATCTAGTTGGTGTATTGAGGAGTTCATTTTTTGAATTTCTCAATAGTTTTCAAAAGCGCCGGGAAAAACCAAAAAAAAATTAAGGAAAAACGGGAATTTTTACGCAAAACCAGTTTTTGACCAAATCGATTTTTTTATATGGTTATAATTCAAAAACTAATCACTATAAATACTTGAAATTTTCACCAAATGTTTATGTCAGTTTTATCTATAGACAGTTCAATTTTCAAACATTTTTGACTTATTTTGAGTTATTATAGACCACAGAAATTTTCGATTTTTTTTGAGAATTTTTTTTGAAGTGTCGATAAAAAAATTTTGGGTAACCAAAAAGTTTTGAAAATTTAATACAAGGTTCCTTATAAGTTTTTCTAATTGCAGTTAAAAAAAAATTAAAAATTGCTAGTCACTTTTTTTTTATAAGCGTTTATAGTTCAAATTTTTACGAAATCTATTGAAAACGCGAAAATTTGCAAGTAATTTTGAAGTTGAGACCTATCATTGGATTCAAATTTAACACTCCTATAATATATAATAATGATCCATACGGCAACTAATGTACAGCAGTGCGGTACCCACTTACCCACTTTTTTTATTTGTATTTAAACGAATAGATTATGTAGGCAATATAAATATCAAAACCTATACAACTCATTTGGTATATTGTTCGATGAGGAAAATTCAAAACGCTCAAACCTATGTGATAATAAATACCAATACTATAAATAATTGGATCATAATTTTAAATAACAAAATATCTTTAAAATTTTCGTAGAAATGCTGAGACATTGAGACAAATAAGTATTCATAACTTTACCAAACCACATAATATTAAAAAATTGTATGTAGTATGCACAGATTAAATTTAAATACTGCCGATACTGAACCATCAATTCCATAGTATATAATTATTACTATTCACCTTCTGTACTGTCAATAATTTCCGCGCTTTCCATTATGATAATCCTATAAAAAAATAGTACGATACCACACAGATTTATTAGAACCTAATAAACATTGAATTATACGTCTTGAAAATAAAATGATATCAAAGTTTATGTTACATAAAAATAATTAAAAATACATAAAAGTTGTTGTATAAGTAGCTAGAGTTGAAAATTTAATACAATGTTTTTCATAAGCTTAGCTTACAATAATTATAAAATAACTTAAATTTTGGTGTATTCAGGCCATTAAAACATAAACCACCTTTTTCACCAACCATTCTAAATTATATCCTAGGCTGACAAATCATCTTCGTTCAAAATCGTTTTTCGTATACAATGATACCTATCATTGGATTCAAATTTAACACTCCTATAATATATAATAATGATCCATACGGCGACTAATGTACAGCAGAGCGGTACCCACTTACCCGCTTATTTTCTTTTGTCTATAGTATTAATTCCAAAATGTCTTCTTCTGTCTAAGTCTTTTTTCTATAACTTGCATCCATATCATAAATATATAGCTTTTTTTCATTTATATATTATTATTTATTATTTACCTATGATTACAACTATTATAATATAAATCAATAATTTAGTAGAGTGTACCTTGGTGCAGCATAAACTACCTACCAACCCATATTTTTATTTGTATAGACGTAATTTTACCGATAGACCATAATAACAAACCAATAAATTGGTTAACCCATTCGTTAATAATACATGTTACATTGTTACCTTAGATATTCTTTTACTACCTACTTATAATTTTATTGGCAATTTTCTTAAAAACACATAACACAATAACGACAATTTGTTTTTTTTTTTTCATTATTTTTGTGTATTAAAATGTTAAGTACCTTATACATATCATTATCTAATTACCTAATAATACTATTCTACCTATACGTATTTTAAAAAAATTCTATAACATGCAAAGTATATAATTAATTAATTTATTAATATTAATATTAGAGTGCGTATTGTATCGTTAAACTTTTAGTGTATATATATAATATATAATGAAGTATGAACAAAACTACATTTTTAATATAAATATTTTCTTATGTAGTGTTATACTTCTGCAGATATGTATTGATGTGTTTGTTTTGTTAATTTATTAATTTTTTTTTGTTTTATCATTATCAATAAAATGATATAACGTAATATTAATAAATTATTATTTGCTTTTCTTCTTATTATTATTATGAGATTATTGATATGTAAAGCGCGTAAAATGTCCGAAAATATTTTGTCCGAACAGTAGGTATTTTAGCCGAAATTTTTTTTTTGAGAAAAGTATTATTTCATAATCACATTTGAGATATAAAGCCAGAACCGTATTTTAGCAGAAAAATATAGTTATCGAAGATAAGAACGCAGAAAATATTTTATATGAAACGTATTTAATCTGAAAAATAAATTAAAAGAAAATATAAAAAAATCACAAAAACAATTATTTTTTCAAAATAATGCTTATCAATTTTTCTTTCCTTAACTTAACTCTTTACTATACAGTAATCGCATGAAAATGTCATGTTTTCTTCCATATTGCTTGAATATAAAAATGTAAATTGGTTATTTTAAATATTTTATAAAGTTGTAATTTTAACTAATAAACAAAAATTTAATCTATAGTCTATACTATATACGCCTATGGCCTATGATGTCGCCGGTACGCGGTTTTAAGGAAGAAAGGACGTTTTTCTTACCTATGAATGATATTTAATAATAATAATGGACAATGCTTTTGAGTGTATGTGTGTAAACAATGCAGTCTATCGCACACCTATGGATCTGACAATTAACGCATAGCACATAGATAATCTTTTGAGTTAAGGTATAAAAGATATACAATATCATATCCAATTTTGAAAATTTTCTATTTTAAGAAGAGATTTGTAAAAGATTACACTGAAAAAAATACTATTAGTTATATGGCAGAATAGATTTGTAGAAAATTAACAAATCTAACATTTATTGGAATGACATTATTTTATCAATTTGACAAAAATATTATTTAATTAATAAACATATTGTCAAATTTTATTGTAAATAGTAGTTTTGTTAAATTAACAATAGGTACATTATTGATTCTATGATAATAGAAATATTGAATCAATGGTACACGTTTATTATATTATACATGTATATTTGTTAAATCTAGAACTATGTACCTATATAATCTCAACAATTAATCATAAAACAGTATTGTTAAATGTATAACGTATTTTTTTATACTATATTTGTGTTTGTTTTAAACGTTAGTTTGATATTAATACCGATAATTTAAGAATTGGGAATTTTTTAGTTAAAAGTTTTTTAGTTGGTATGTTTATTATTATTTACGTATAAACTCATTGGTGGTGAACACAGACATATAATACGCAATGTTTTACGAACTATATTGCTGCTCTACGACTCTTTAAGACGGGAAAATACGTATAATACCTACTATAATAATATTTATTATTGGGAACGAGCGTATTTGTATCATATTATACATATATAATATATATATCGTTCAATCTGAGTGTACACAGTTAAGCCGAGGGTAGGCCACCGGGACACGTTTCTCGGCGCCCTACTACATTTTATGAAAAGGGACCGATTCACTTTAGACAGTGAACAATACTGCTATTGTACATCTATATTCTATACTGCAGATGTTCGATGTAAATAAGTATACAATAACACATATTGAACCCATATGAACAGTGTAGAATGCACATTTGAAAATATCTACACATGCATCGAGTAAATTATTTGTTATTTGAATATTATGTTTGCAAGTTTGCTTGTTGACTATAAAGATTGATAATTCGAGAAATATTTATTATAAAATCATAAGTACCTACCTGTATTTCGCATTTCTCTATAGCTTAACGTATATATAGTCTACTTTAGCATTTTATTATATCAACTAATAAAATTACACGATTATTCAGCTACTCTACTATAGGATTGTATTATAGAGACGTTATATGAGTATAATTTTAATCAACCAACAGTTTTTTCAATTTTATTCATTATTCATGTGTGATAGACGTTTTAGATTTTAAACAAACGATTTTGGAATGTAAGCACGTTTTTTTCGCACGTATTTAAATTATTGTCTATTTAAAAAATCTGCAAAACTATTACTGTCACTTAAATATTTAATATATTTATATGTACATATACATATATTTACTCGAATAATTTTAATTTTAATTGGGTAGTAGGTACAACTGTACAAGTCACAAGATTGAAGTTTTAAATTTAATACTAATAATAAATGAAAACACATTTTATACAAATTATTCGATTAATTTCGTTAATTATTGGTATAGGTATCTCTATTTGGATAAAAATTTATCCAAATCTAGTTTTAATTTGTTATTTATTTTTTATATAATGTAATCCAGTGAGAACCTCTCAGTTCTGCTGTACATCGTATATAGTAGATAACGAGTGCGGATCTCTTTTATGATAGATTAGATATGTGTTAAATTTGAATTTAATGACATATTATTGTACTGTCACTCTCTGTTATCCGTTATGAGTCACCGTATTCTAACGATTATTCTTCAACGCAGAACCTTTTTTTTAGGTCATCGTATAATGTATTGTATATTGATAAATGATAATGAAAATTTAGTGCTGGGAAATTCTTATTTTTAATAATAATACTTTTAAACAGACAATATTATTAACGAAGATAGATTTCTATATACAGATAATGATACTTCAATATTGCTGCAGAACATGGAATAATCTCTAATCACTAAAGGTTTCAAAAATTGTTGAATATTTAACAATCCATATGTTTTTGAATATAATATATATTTATGGGCAAAACGTATCTTTTATATCAAAACGTATTTTTTTGTATCAAATACAGGTAGGTACTGCATTCAAATCTTGCAAACTAATTTTTAATAAAATTGATAAATTAAAAAGAATGAGGCAAGAGATTTTAAGATATATATTAATTAATGTATCAATAAGTTATAATATAATACATAATATAATGACTACATCTTCATTAGCAATTAAAAACTGATTAGGTAACAAAAATATAATCAAATTTATATAGTGTATAATATTACTATTATAAACTGCATAGTAATTTATTTTTAACTCAAGTTAATGAATATAATTATTACAAATATCATATTAATACAATGTTATATAATCTATCATGTGAGTAAATTCAAATATTTTGTTTTAATTAAAAAAAATATAATAATAATAATAATAATAATAATAATAATAATATAATAATAATATTGTAAAAACATTATCCCTTGCAACTTCAATAAAAAAAAAAAACAATATTTCCTTTATGGAGAGTAGCATCAATTATTTTTTCTAACATTTTTTTACGTTTTTTACGCTTCACAATCAAGATTCTCCACAGGTCCCTATGAATTTTTTTATTATTATTATTTAGTATAATTATTAGTATTATTATTCGTGGCTAATAAATTATATAAAACTCAATTAAGTTTAAAAATTATTTCGTCTGTTTATTCCAAAAAAATTCTTTTAGTTCCACGACGCTTTTTATGTCCACATTTAACAGAACCCCACAATTTCTCGATGTTTGGGGTTTACATAAATGTACTTAAATGTACCCATAATGAAATAATAAAAGCCACTAACGTACTATAATATATTATTATGTAGTTTTCTAATTTTCTAAAATGGATCATCTATCACGTCTAACTTATACAACTATACTAAAACTATACGAGTATGACGGGCGATAAATTGTACACCGCATACAGGCTGCAAGCGATAACATATATTTAGTATTAGTATTAACCTTTAAGGTCTACATATGTCAGACTGGCAGTTTAGTATTAATTTGAGGACAATGGTGCTATTTGCTTTTAATGAATATTGCGGTTATAAATGAACAAATATTATCTTATCGTCATTAAGTCATTCACTAAACTTACAGTAAATCTGTTTTTATTCGTTTCTTAATGTATTGTATAAGATTGATATTTTAAAATATGCAAAACAAATTTAAAAGTGAAATCCAAATAGTATGATTCTTGAATATTATTAACAAAAATATAAAAAAATGAAAAGGAAAAAAATATGCAAAAACATATAAATCCAAGCTCTAAAAATTTGTGAATTACTGTAACTTAAAATGTAATAGTTATCTGGCATATAAAATTTATATTTATTTATTATTTAATAATATCCCGATAAAATTAATATCAAAATAAAAAAAGCGGGCAAGTGGGTACCGCTCTGCTGTACGTTATAGGTGCCGTATAGATCAATTATATTGTAGGAGTGTTAAATTTGAATCCAATGATAGGTATCATTGTATGCGAAAAATGATTCTGAAAGGAGATGATTTGTCAGCCTAGGATATAATTTCCAGTGGTTAGTGAAAAAGGCGGTTTATGTTTTAATGACCTGAATACACCAACATTTAAGTTCTTTTATAATTAATGTAAGTTAAACTTATAAAAAATCTTGTATTAAGTTTTAAACTCTTAGCTACTTATACAAACATTTTTATGAATTATACCTACAAAATAATTAGAAAATATTCAGGAATTTGACGAATTTTTTGTCAATATTTGAACTTCAAATGCAAATACAAAAAAAATGTGCATATGTGTTCTTATAATTTTTTATTCACTATAGGAATAACTCATTATTAAATTTTTATTAAATTTTCAAGTATTTTGATAGGGCCAAAAAAATTTTATCGACACTTCCAAAAAAATTTTCAGAAAAATTGAAAATTTCAGTTATCTATATAAATACATCAAAAAAGTTAAAATATTTTGAAAATTAAATCTCGTAAAGAAAACGCCAATCTAAATAACTGGTAACATTTTCAAGTATCTACGACCTATACTGGCTATACTTTTTGAATAAGAACAAATATTTAAAATCATTTGGGATAAATCGCTATCGTTACGCTATTTCGTAAAAATTTAAAATTCAAACACGCTTTAAATTTTTCCTATAATGATGCTTCGAGTTTTTTCTATAGATACTTGAAGGAAAACTTATGGAAAAATTAATATTATATTTTTAATCCTTAGTTAAACACAAAAAATTTTATGATTTTTAAACTTCAAAATGACTTGCAAATTTTCGCGTTTTCGAAAGATTTCGTAAAAAATTGAACTATAAACGCTTAAAAGAAAAATTGTGACTAACGATTTTAAATTTTTTTTAGCTACAATAAGAAAAACTAATAAGGTACCTTGTATTAAATTTTCAACATTTTTCGGTCCTTCAAAATTTTTTTATAAATTTATTTAATAGTAATAAATAATATAATTCACAAAAGATCTGACTGACTATAAATATAAAATACAAAATAATACTTTAACAATATGCCTGAATAGCCAATAAAATAATATATGAAGTATGCATCTAACATCCTTATGCACAAAAAGCGCACGAACGTAAACATATACTTATTATAGTACAACCATGAATTAATATCTTAATTCACGAGTACAACTCACAACTCAGCATCGACACCGTCATTTGGTCTTCTATGGTCTATCGTAGTTTTATGCAATTTTAAGTTGGTTATTATAATTAATATTACCTATAACTGCATTCTGTAATCATTGCACTACATAAAACGGACCATAGTGGTCCCGTCTTCATTTCCTCATATCACTTTAGTTTTTTCTCTGTCTCTTTCCTCGAGCGTTGAATTAAGTGTCATTAGTCGTCGTAGTGACCAGTATCGCCACCGAATTACGGTTGCTATGCAGTAAAATTTTCCTATATAGGTACCAATGATGTGATGCACGTATCTAACCTATGATCGGTCTATATAAGAACTGTGCACGCCAGCATCTAACTTATTAAACTCATAATTAGTTTTCATGACGCCGTATGCGAGATACGTCCAAGTTTGTAGTTTGGGTCAAAAAATAATAATAAATACATTGTAAATGGCAGGGAACGATATTTGTTGCATTGTTCGAGATTATTATGGTAATACACAAAAAAACTTATTTTAATACCTATTGCATGGATGTAAATATAAGACAAATTGATGCGGCAGCGCTTTTCAGTAGGTCAGTAGGCGTATCCCAAACTAGTCACAATTTTTTATCTATGTATAAAAATAAATTTATATAATATTTATTTATTTATATTTATTAATATATTTTCGGTATAGTAACATTGAAATACTGAGAACCCTTGGTTGTTCGTTATTGCGCCGCCGCCGCCGTCTCAATTTATCTGGCAATAACGTCTGTAGTTGTTTTATTAGTTTTTATTCGACCTAGTCGTCGGAATACTATGCGTAGATTACAGCAACAGTGAATATATAATATATTATAGTAGAGGTAGTATGAGATCCTGGTAGTTTCAGTCAAAAAAACAATAGACTAAAACAATAAACACAATTCCGATCAAGGAATATGTCAGAGGTTAACCGGAAAACGAAAGATTGCGATAGTTTCTTTGAGCAGAGTTGGCCAAATTATATAATATAATATTGTTTGTTTATTATTATTTATCGAGTGGCTTCACGCTCGAGACTACGCCAAGTACTACTACGTTAACTACATTTCTTGCTCTGCATGTTAAACAATTAAAATTTAACAGCGGATACGTAATGCGTTGTTATCAAATATCCAATTAACTATTAAATGAATATTTAGTCATTATTTGAACAGTATATACTTATGATAAGCATATATGATAAGCATTTCGATTAAAATTAATTGGACTTCGGCACTTCGCTTTCTAGATAAATGTTTCTTTTAATTAAACACGAAAATTACTTTAGGTATGCAATATGCATGTCTAATCGACAAAATATGTTACTTAGAAAATAAGATTTATAATTTCTTTTGAATCTATACATTTTTTTGATTTATTAAATCGACAATCGATAATTGAATATAGGTATGCATATTTATTTAAAATAACACTATACATCATAGGCTTGTAAATCATAAATTATATTAATATTCTTATTATGAAGCGTGATAATATCAGAAATTAACAGAATGACAACTCACGTTATTTGCTTCTCCCACGGGCAACAAACACAAAATGTATTATTTAATATCATTTTTATGTTTTTTTAATAAATTATCACCTATTGTAAAAATTGTAGAAAATAATTTATTTGAGGGTTTAACATATCAATTGTCTTAAAAAATGTAACATACCTACATTTAAATTTACATAAAAATGCTTTTATTGGATAAATAGTTTATAGAATTGGCATATGATTCCATAAAGAGGCACTAATGCTTAAAGTACCAAATTCCAATATTTTTTTTTTTTGTTTTTACTATACGTTGGTGTAATAAATACTTTTTTAATTCGACATGACGACATACTAAAATAATATTATTAATATAATATAATATTAAAATAAAACACTTTAAGTTAAAAGTAAAATGCATACAAGTTACGTATGAAAAACTATTATGTTAAAAAATATATATATATGTTTTTGTAAGTTTTACCCGATACTTTTGACTTGTAGCACAATTAATAGGTAGGTAAACGGTCACTTTATACGGTCCATTTTTTAAAATGCAGAACGTGATGGACACTTAGTACGGTTAGATAAAAAGGTACTTTGCAGAACACGGGCACTTTGTATGTACTATTTTATACACAAAGCATATATTTTATAAATATAAGTTTTATACCTAAGTGTAACTAGTAATTATATAAAGTGTTAATTATTAAAATATAAAAATTAAAAATTAAAATTAAATTATTATACAATATTGTATAATGTATATTAATAATAATCTAAATAATCAATAATATCGTTCTATCATCAAAATACATGTAAAATTGTGTACAATATAAATATGTCAAAAGGTAGTATAAGATGAAAATAATATTTAGCTGTACCTAATAGTTACTACTATTACAGATTTTTAAATTATTAGCTTATAAAATATAAAAATAGTATAATGATAAAAAAAATATATGAAAAAGTAGTTAAAAACTACATGTAAGTATGTAAATTATATGGAATTTAAAAATTTAATATTTTTTTGTTATTTCTTTTCTTTGGTGATGGTTAGTGGTTACATAAATGAAACAGCTTATTATTGTCAGCAGTATAAGATTTTTATCTTTTCTGAAGTCTATTGCGAAATTCGACCAATTTTATTGCCCTCAAAACTGTTCAAAAACTCGGATTTTGAATACTTTTATATACTAATTACTTAGGTACTTACTTATTTATAAAATGTTAATTAATTTTCATATATTTTAGATTCTGTACGGAGTGATGAATGTATTGATTCTATAATGGTGTGTGTGTGGTTTTTTTATGTCTGTGTACAGCATAACTAGTTGAAATAATGTTTCAATTTCAAATTTTGGGGGTGGTTTCCGATGGCAAAGTGAATATCCCTGGTGCATTATAGAGGTCAAAAGTAAACATTTTCCAACAGTTTTCGAAAAAATCGAGAAAATTAAAAAAAAAAAAGTGACGGAAAAATAAGAATTTTTACGCAAGACCTGCAGTTTTCGACCAAATCGATTTTCGTTATATGGTTGTAACTCAATAACTAATCACTGTAAATACTTGAAATTTTCACCACATGTTTATAGTACTTATTGTTATTAATACATGTCTAAATTCAAAATATTTTGACTTTTTTTGAGCTATTTAACTGAAATTGTCGATTTTCCTGAAAAAAATTTTTGGAGTGTCGATAAAAACATTTTGAATAGCCTAAAAAACTTGAAAATTTAATACAGGGATCCTTATGAGTTGTTTTAATTTTAGTTAAAAAAAATCAAAAATCGTTGGTCACAATTTATTTTTAAAAGCGTTTATAC
>VUJU01003420.1:0-26002 GCA_009835225.1 Aphis craccivora | reverse complement strand
AATCCTCACGGGACACCCTGTATATACTTAGTATTTAGTTTAATTTATAATTTAAATGTTCATCACGATAAAAATGTTAACATAGTTTGTATTGGGTGTGGCCATTTGTATAAAATATAATATGGAATGGTATTAAAGATTTTATATATTTTATGTAATAATTATAATATTAGCATATTCAATTTTAATTAAACACTTAACTTTCATATAATTTTTTCTTTGTTCCTATATAGTTATAACTATAACTAATTAAACGGTTTTTCATAAGTGGAAAGTTTATCGTTAATAATATAAAAATATTATTGTGTAAATTTTAAGCAAAATTAATTTAATTTAATTTTTAAATTTGAATTACAATACGGTTTAGAGGTTTATCAATACATATTATTATTATTGCATAAAGCATTTTTAAGTTTAAATGGTTGTAAATTACAATGCTATGTGTTAGATATCAAGTATAAAATATAGGCACAAGTTAAATTTCATGTTTTGTTATTAGTTTTGTGTAATGGTAATAAAAAATAAATGGGAATTTGTGTTAAAAGCTAACTATTAATAATTATATACTTAAAATCATTCTAACCAAGACAAAATAATTTCTTTAATTTCTTGTGTTTTTTTTACATAAATTAAAATGTATAATTGCAACTATAAAATACCTACATTTAAAATGTTCAAATAAGCAAAACATTTAATATCATAATGTACAAAATATTTTAAAGAATGCAATGAGCTGCCTTTTACTACACATATAGCCATGTAGGTACTTATTATATTATTATATGGATATTTTATGGTAGGCACCAAATACCGATACATAAACCTACGCCCACTACCATAATTCACCACGAAAAAATCAATTGTGTAGTTACTATACATATATAATGACAAGTAAAGCCGAATGGTATCTGCGATATTGGGGGTAAAAACTCAAAATGTGTGTTTTGAAATCATAGTGACACAGTATATTATATCGTGTGTGTAGTGTAAGTGGGAGTGTAAACGCGTGTAATATATATATATATATATATATACACTGTCAGGTGTTCACCATTCACACAGGTAGGTACTTCTAAACGCTATATATATTATCTGTACAACAGCCCGTGTATTCTCTTTATTGGCATAATCTGTAAACAAAATAAATATTTCAGTTGTACCTATTTACGAAAATCAAATATTTAGGTACCTACTTAATTAGGATCACTACTGCTATTTTTTATTTTTTAAATCCACGTCACAGGTTTCATTTAAATCATATCTAAATATGTATTATAATTAATAAGTAATTCTCGCTATTAAAACAAATAACATATTATCATATATCAATATTGATTAAAGTACAATAGGCAGTTCATTAATTCACACATTTGATATAAAAGCTGTATAAAATTAAAAATAAATAAGCAGATTTGTAATTATTTTATAAAATTATCATTTAATTTAAACTATCGAGAAAATTCAACAAAACAAAATTGATTTCATTGTATTGTTTTTTTTATTTATATTACTATATTTAGGTATAATTATTACACCTTCAAACTATATAGCAGTCTGGCACTTAAAATTACTAAACACACAGAAAATATAGTCAGTTTTTATATTGTAATAAAATATTTCTTTTATATTTTAGATAAATATAATTAAAATTGAATTATTTGAATTTGTAATTTTTCTGTAGGGTTTTTTTTCCGAAATCAATTAAATTTTCAAGCCTTAGTTAAAAATTTCACGATTTTGAAGAATTTTGTTTAATATTTTAACAAAATAGTTAAAATTTATGAAATGTACTATTTTAAACTTCAAATGGTTATTTAAATTAATTGGATTTGTACATTTTAAATATAATATTATAAACATATTTATAAAAATAATTAACGTGGAATTTTTTTTTATCGACGTTTATTGAAATATGTAAAAATAAAACAAACTAAAAATTGTAAATGTCTATAAATAAATCAAAGAATTAAAATATTTTTTAAATTTTATCATGTACCTACCTATAGAAAATGATGCGAGTAATTTAAACATTTGGTGAAAATTTCAAGTATTTAGTTAAGAATTTATTGAATTGAAAAATAAAATAAAATCGAGTTCCTGTTTAGTTTGAAAAACACTGGTAAGTGGTAGTTTGCAATATTGACCTTTCCAAAGTACAAACAAATTCAATTTTCTATTTAAAATTACTCTACATTTTTAAAATAGGAACATTTTTTCGTCACTAGACGATGATTTGTATCATCGACTTATCTTGGAAGCTTAAAATAAACAAAAATAGGCACATATCGTTGTAAAATCAAGACATTCATTGCTCGGCTTAGAAAATAAATTAAGGGCTTCAGCATATCAGTTAATTTTCATTAAAATTGCACCTGCTAACATTAGTAGCTCCTCACAAATATATATATGTAATGCTATTTTAACCCTATTTTAAGTATTATACATAAATAATATGCTATGATTGATGAATGATGAGGCTTATCAGCTTACAGTTATTTATTTATTATTATTTTTTTAACCATGTTAGCATATTTATTCGTAAAATCCCAAGTAAGTCTTGGTAAAATAGTTAAGTGTCACACAATATGAATATTTGAAAATAATAAATAAATAATTAGTAGGTATATTTTTAGTTGGTCTAGGTAACACTTTAAAAAAAAATTTCGAATTGTTCAACTTATCTCTTAAGAGGTCGTTGTACCCACATGTGTTTTCTCCATCTCACGGACGTAAACAGAACATTTGCGTAAACCGGACCCAATTTTATGCTATTAACTTTAATAATGGAGATAGCTTACATATTATAAAACTTAAAAAATATTATCTAATCCTTAAACAATATTCTTTTAAGTAATCCTTTAATTCTAAGAAACCTCAAAGGCTTTTATTGATATTATAAATTTTAAGTGAGTTACGAAAAGTTTAAAGTTTTAATATTTTACATAACTATAACATCTCTAACTCAATTAAAAACTTAAATATCAATAAAAGACTATGAGATGGCTTAGATAATATAACTATTAAGTTTGATAGGCAAATTATTTCTAACATCAAAGCCAACAGCATAAAATTAATTTTTCTCTATACTTCAAAATTGCAATACTACATAATATTATTTTTAATAGTCCATACTTATATATTATATCTAAATGTTTAATTTACTCTAATCGTGTACAATTGATCATCACTGTACAATGTATAATTTATTATATTATATTGTAAATTAGAATACATTCCCGTTTTTGATTATTAATATTATTATGGATTATTTTCACTGCTTTTATTGTAATTCGTATTTATAGTAAGGAGGATGCCATACCCGTAGGTGTTGTCTGTCGTACAAGAAATAACGTGACAAATTTACGGTCAGCAGATCACACGTAGCTCCGTTTAAAAATTAGAGTAAATTGACCTTATATGAAACTGGATGGTAAGAACATTTATGACGTGTTCGTAGGTATGTTAGTTTCTTACGATTATTCAGCTTTTAAGTGAATAATGAACATTTTTAATTTACGTTATATTTTACACGCATAACTTGCTAAAAAAATTGAACAATCGTAAAAACCTAAAATACCAACACAGGTTGATCTTAATTCTTACTTTTAAATTGCATAATAAGTTGATTCATTCTAATTTTTAAACTAACGGAGCTAAACGTGATCTGCTAAGCGCAAATTCGCCAATAAATAAGTTATAAATTGTTATATATTTATATACCTAATAGGTGTAGTTTAAATATTATTATTATTGTAAAAGTATTTTAAGTTTAAATAAAATAGAGAACATGGGAATACCCTATGCAATAGCCAATAGATTAGCAGCTAATCATAATATAAAAGTTTAGCACACCGCACGCTATAATTACTTGAATACCTACTTAAATGAGTCAACCCACGCCCCATTGTTGGATTAAACGATCAGGGTAAATTATTAAAATTTGAAGCCTCTAATTCATAAAAAAATGTAAAACTAGGTATTTTAATATTTAATACTACATTAACAAATGACAAAATTTTAATGTGTGATGTGTATACATAGCGAGATCATATTTTTAGTTTATTTCATAATTAAAGATATATATGTATAATATTATAATCTATCCGATATTCCGATAAAAACTTTAATCAAGCACATTTTAATATAAAGTACCTATCCAAGTGTAACCAAAAAGTAATATATTATTTTATCACATTATTGTCATGTTAATGTATTAATTCAGCATAATAGGTTTGTAATAAAAACTTCTTAAGACTGTATACTTTGATAACACAAATAACAGAATATCAGAAATTCATATTGAATGCTATAATAGTGTAATGGGACAAATAGAAGTAGAAAAGTTTTTTTAATTTTATTAAATGTAGTCGATCAGTTCAATTTAGCGTTAACTTGCACACGAAATGATATGATGTTATAAACTATAATTTAAAATGTGTAGGAATGATAATCAAAAATTAAGAACCACGTCAACCGCAATCACACTACAAATGTGTCTTGATCAGTATAATACTATAATATTAAATATTTAA
Source organism: Aphis craccivora (assembly GCA_009835225.1). Lineage (NCBI taxonomy): Eukaryota > Metazoa > Arthropoda > Insecta > Hemiptera > Aphididae > Aphis > Aphis craccivora. The sequence continues at coordinate 21,470 of VUJU01003420.1, read as the reverse complement.
TACTTAGGAGACAAAATGTTTGTAATAATATGTTAGAAACTTAGAAACGTTAACTATAGAGTTTACATGTTTAGTATAATATGAAACTACCTATATTATACATGACGCGGAGATGGTGAAGTGAGAATAGACTTAATACACAAGTTACAACGATATTATAGTTAAAACTTGTAAAACAGTACAGAGAACTAAATGTACTAATATAAAATAACTTTTAATTTATTTTAAGCTTACCTATTCAATAATTACACATAAGTCCATCAGTCATCAAAATATTATTCCAGTCGTCAAAATAGCGATCACCAAGTTACCATTGAGTGTTGAATACTGACTAATGAGTAGTGTGAATGCAGTCTGTTGACAGTTCGCAGAACCAAAAGGAGCCACTTTCGTCGCTTATCTGGACTGGTTTTCGTGGACGGATAAGTAAAATAATATTTCGTTCGCTATACAATGTATACCTACATAGGTAGACGGGCACAATTATTGTTTATGTCATACCAATTATTGAAAGTGTCTCCAATAATAATTGATAAGAATATCATCATAAGACAGTAAAAATCGTATTTTTGTCTATCTGAGAGTTATAATAAGATATTAATTTACAAAAATTTCTACGTTCAGTCTTCTGCGAATTATTATAAATATTAAATACCTATAATATCGTAGTAATATTATGGTTGGATAAAATTATCGTTAGTAAAATGTAATGTTTGTATAAATTATATTAAATAGGTATTATAAATTTCAATTTATTCAGGTATTCTTGTCGTCGATGGAAGATATAAGCATCAAAATGAGATAAGAAAAATAAATTCCTATCAAACGAAAGAGCCATAATCCTTGGTACCTGTCGTTAACCACAGTACTGCGGTTTATAGATATTAAATTTAGAACTATATCGTTCAAAAACTCCAAACATTTAATCTTAATCCGTAATCGTTACATTAATTTTATTATTTGATTGCAATAGTCGACAGATTATCCCACAGGGGCATAGACAGTCAGTGTGTGAGCAGTTTAGTGTTTAAATAATAATTAATAGTAATACCTATATGATATTACTATATTAGTTAGGCTTAGGTCTTATTTGGCGCAAATTATGTTATTTTTTCACCGTTGGCGCCTTGTCGTATGCGGTTTACCGCTTTTCTTACTATACGACATATGCGGTCTACCGTGTATTTTTATATTTAATTGAAATATCATTAGGGCTGGGATTTTGATGCAAGGCATCTTTTTTTCTGGTCTTTTGAAACGTTGGGCCGTAAGTATAAAATGTGTTTTGGCCAGTTTTGGGTGATACTGATTATTCTAAAGTAGGTACCTAATCTTTTTTTGTATTTTTTTGCATTTTTTGACAAAATTAACCTTGGATGCATTTGTTGACGATTTAGTGCATTTTTGAATTTTTTTTAAGGGCATTAAAGTCCCAGTCCTAATCATCACATATAAGGGTGTATCTATAGAATATCATAAATATTTCTTACCTATTTATTACAATATGATTTGATGTCTTTTAAAAAAACATTTAAATGAGCCACATTCATTATTTTTCCACCATCGTTTTGCTAGAAAATATATGACTATATGAGAATCAATTTGAATAAATCAAATTTCCTTTAAAAATATAGGTATTAAAGTACTTTCCTCTGACCAAATAATTAAATCGAATTTTTTGGCAAACAATTAACATAATTATTAAAAACTTTGATTAGAATTAAGTTTAATCGTCGCCAACAGCCGGCGTCGACCTGCTTGGGATGACTATTGGTACCTATATGCGTGGTACACCGCATACAACAAGAACCTTCAACAGTTCAACCTATTGTATTTTACACATAAATTAATAAATTGTATTGTTCAAATAAAAGAAAAATTTGGAAAATGTATAAAAAATTATGTATAGAAGAAATTTCGTATATAATCTTGTATAATGTAAAGTACGGTTTGATAGTCTATCTTAAACCGTGATGTAAAGCCAAATGTATTTTATACAGGGGTACCTATTGGCTATTACACAACGTAATTCACAAAATATACTTACCCCCCTTTTTCTTCTTTAATAATGTAGTAATTCAAATCTGATTTTTGTATTCTTTAAATATACTTATTCTTTATGTGTTACTTTAGGAATATCCTGTGGAGATACAAATTTTGATTTTCAAATCTCATAGGTACCTATATCATTAACTCCCATTTTATAAAAAATTATATTAGGTAGGTATACTATAATATATTATATTTAAATATTTTTTCTGAAACTGATGTATTCGAATATACTAGAAAAAACAAGTCTATGATATTGCCATAATTTAACCTATAGTGATTTAAAAATTTTATTACCTAACGGCTTATAGTATATGTATATAAATTATAAAAAATGATTCAAATATAATTATTTTTAAACCATTGGTAACCATTATAAACATTTAAGATATTGAAAAAACTATTCGTTTGAATTTTAAATTAGGGACATCAAAATCAAAACATATTATTCACTAAATTTGTAATTACTAATTAGGTAGGTACCCGGTACATTAAAAAATAGAAGTTTGTATCGCCATTGCGATGAAAGACACTTCTCAAGTTGTACAAAAAAAATCTTTAGGTCTTCAAGTACATAGATACTAATTTTATAATATTAATTATTAAGTATATAAAAATTCCAAAAACCAGAATTTGAATGAATTTATAATATTAAAAGAAAACATGGATGTGTACATTCTTGGTCAATCACCCTGCGTAGGTACATCTATTGTAAAATAGAACGTCAAAAACCCTTACCCAAATCATATACTGCATAGCCTCAATAAAAATATAAGTAGGTATATTGTTTGTATCTTACATTAATACCTAAATCTATACTATTCACCACTTAGACATAAATGATGTTATTATATTAGAACTCTGAAACACGTCTAGGTTTTAAATGACAAATTTAGATGACCTTTGTCGATACATTATCCAATTTTAAAATGTTTTTACATGAAATTTTTGTTAAATTTTAAAATTAGTGGAATTAGTATGATGCGCATGTAAACGAATACATTTTTCCAAATATTAACTTTAAAAAATCTATTTGATTTTTTTTTCAATATAAGTATCTATTATATTATGACTTATGAGTCAATTTACACTGTTATTCTATCGATCGTTTGGTCACCCATGTTCTATGCGGTATAATATGACTATTAAAAAAAAGTTCATCACATCACGTTTTGTTGAAAAAATTCAATTTAGTTTTAAAATATTGTTTTTGTTCACATATAAAATTTATAATTGTTTCGTTATTTAATAAAAAAAATTTTGTTGATTCCAAATTTTAGATTCTGAACGGAGCGAGGAAATTATTGAGCCTTCTCTTATATATATATATATTTTTATTAAAGGTAACAGTGTAGTTTTTCCATTTCCTAAAATAGATAATCCATTAAGAGCTAAACACAATAATAATTTTAGGAACGATAACAGCACACTATATGGCGGTGCAATAACAAATAAGTACTAAAAAGATATGCTGTTGCATACAAATCCTAGCACCGGTTATCAGTACTCACTACTCAGCATCATACTATTAAGTTTTAAATTATTATAAAATTCTGGAAAAATATTATGTTAAAAAGTGTTATCATTTAACAGTTATTTTTCAGTGTTCATTATTTTGATCATTGGTGGTGAAAATAGCAATATTTAGGTAATGAATAAAATAAAATTATTCTCTTAGTCATACGTCCTAAAATCACCTTTTGATTTAATGACTACTTTCAGGTCAATTTTTAGTTTAATGATGGTAACTAAAATTATATTACTATTGTCTTTCTATACCATAAATATTTAGTTTTTCAATTATTCATTATTCAACACAATAAAATAAATGTACACCTGACATATCAGTTGTTTTATTGTTTTACTTATCAGTTATCATCAAATACATAATGAAAAAATGTCCTTATATTACAATCTAAAACCCTTAGAAAAAAAAAAATAATAATAAAATAAATATCATAAAAAAGTTATTAAGTAAATACATTAAAGCTAATGTAATTTTCCATTTTGTTGATAATAATTGTATGTACAATGTTTACGTCTCGTAAATTTTGACACTGCATATACACTATACAGTGGAAAAATAATTGGTCACTAATTTTCAAGATAAAAAGTACATTTTTTAATTAATTTTTACATTGGTATTCAATAGAAACTCAAACCTTTTTTGTGTAATAAATAAGAAAATGAAAAATAATCGGTTACCAACTCAATATTATAACCCAAATAGAGTATAGCAAAGAATTAAAATATAATTTTTTTCTGTTTTAGATGGAGAGATCTAGAAATAAAGTAATATAAAAAAGGTTTTTGACGAATATAAAATACAAAATGGCACTTAAGCAGTGCTAGATGATGAAGTCTGTTGCCCAGGTACTGAATACTGGGGTCTGAAATTGGTGAAGTTGGTGTTGCCAAACGCACCATTTAATTGTCCATTTTGAAAACCATTAGGATATTGATTGCTTATGGTACCAACTAAAATAATATTTTTTATTTAATATGATGTAAATTAATAAAACAATTTTAAATATAAAAAATAATATTTACCTCCAGATTGTTGTTGGGAAGTAGAAGTAGCTGAAGATGTGGTAGCAGCCAAACGAGATAATATAGATCTTTCAGACATTTGAAGTCGCTGGGCAACTGGAGGTATACGAGCCAATGTTGCTGGCAATCTGCTTACATCAGATTTCATATCTGACAAAAGTTCTTCCAATTGATTTAGTACCTAAAAAATAATGAATACTTTAATAATTGAATCTATAATTTTAAAATTTTAACCATACTTTGTGAAGAACAGCATTGGCTGGTTTGTTGCCAGCTAAACTCTCTTTAGACAAGTGTTGATGTGATTCAGCCAAACACTCTACTTCAGCAAACCGAGCATTCAATGACATTGCTGGATGATTTGGATCTTGTGTAAGGTTCAAATAGGCAGCGCGCCTAAGTTGTTCCTCAATTACAAGTGCTTGTTCCAATAATTTAAATCTTCTTGCTAAAAATTTGTTCTTGATTTCTAAGAAGTTTCCTTTACCAACATCCATTTTAAAAGGTTCATTGATAATAGCAAAACGGATGTCGTTTTGAATATCTTGCCAACGGCCATAACCATGTGTTACAATGCCCGCCAATAACCAATAATCATGTCTTAAAAAATAAAATAATATTAAATGTACTAATTTATAATTTATGTACATTAACAATCAGTTGAATTTTAAATTTCAAACATTTTAAATGACAGTTATACTTTAGACAGAAAAAAAACATACCTCCTATGCCAGATTTCATATTCTCGTCCAGGAACTGCTGCTTTTTCTTCATTTACCCACAATGTATGAAGTTCAGTAAAACCACCATCAGCAATGTTAAACATGAATTTCCTAGTGATTTTATCTTCTTTATCATTTTCAGTTCCAATGCCAGCCGCTAGTTTAGCTCTTTCAGCCTCCTCTAATAATTTTTTCTTAGCTTCATTATCTGCTTGCAATGCTTTTGCTGATGCTTCAGCAGCTTTCTTTTCTTCCTACAAAATTAGAAATGGTTAATAACGAAATTATATATATATATATATATAAAGTTGGCATGTACTTCTTTCTTATCCGTTGTGGATGATTCAGATTCCTTTTCCTTTTCTTCTTCTTTCTTCATAGTTTCAGATGAAGCTACAGAATCAGTTTCTTTTTGTTCAGTTGATGAAATATCAGACTGTTCAACCTTAACTACACTGTCACTTTCTTGTGTGTTTTCTTTTTCTGGAGTTTTTTCTTCTGTTGGTTTTTCTTTTTGAAGATTCACTACTTCTTCAGATTCTTCTTTAACAACAACCTAAACATTTTTTTTTATGCAATTCAATAAACAGTGTAAGATTTTATAGTAATAAAAATAGTTAAATAACAATAATTTAATTTAATTATTCATCATTAATTAATTTTTTTGTAATTGGCTAACATTTTATCAAAGAGTTATCAGCATATGTTATAGATTATAAACATAGTTGTAATTTGCATGTCTATTTTTAATAATATTATTAGAGGAAATACAACTTTAGAAAAATAAAAAAAAAAACAATTAAGTACCCACTACCCATCTAATTTAAAAAAAAATATGATTAATTTATCATCTGAATTAGTCATAAAACCCAATAATATGTTGTTACAATAATAAACATATGTCATATATACAAAACATATGTTTACAAATAAAACATGCTATTATTAGGGAAAGAACTAGAACCACTTGAGATAAATACACACATTATGTATAAAATAAATATATTATTAGGAAACAAAAGCAAGTTTGATAATTATTATAAAAAAAAAATTAATAGGGTCCACACTTGTCGCATGAACTAAAAAAACACTATTAATTAAATATCCAGTGGCCTAGCTCAGAATGAGGATGACACATAAAAGGGATTTATATTTTCATTACTGAGTCTTGAGCACCTTCGCACCAGTCTAATAACATTGTTTTTCGAAGATTTAGAAAAGTTAGATACTCAAATTATTGCGGAACTTATTTTAATTTTGTAATCTGGAATAGAAACTTGGAACTCTGAAATTAAGTTTATACAGGAGGGCAGAGGAATTGACTTCATCATTTATAAGTTTAGAAAGAAACGTAAGATTAGCCTGTTTTCTCCTGTTACACAGGGTAGACAAATGGAGGCACTGCAGCACAAGTTGATACTCGTGAGGAGCGCATTCAATACGTAATGCGAAATTTCAAAAATGTACGTTAAACTCTTTCCAGTTAACTACTACTATCAAATGTATACGGATCCCAAATAATTACCCCATACGCCAACATAGACCGAACAAAAGAGCAATACAGCGTTTTAAGAGAGCTGGACAGTTTAAATTCCGCCAAAATTCTTTACACAGAACCGAGAAGTTTCAAAGCCTTACAAATAACTTTCTTAATATGAGTACAAAATGTAAGCGATGGATCAAAAGTAGTACCAAGGTCCACAACACGGTCACCTGGCTAAGTACTATTATAAGTAGATATAAAATTTTTAATAGCACAATATTTATTTCTTGTAATAATTAATAATTAATAATTATCTACTATTAAATAAGACACACAACATAAATTATTGTTGTACACTCAATTGTTGATCAATAAGGCATACAATAATAATAATATGATCAAATACTAACAGCAGCAAAGGCATCAACAAAACTAATTTTACTCACAGTTGTTTCTTCTGGTGTATCAATTTTAGCAGATAATTCATTTTCTATTTTAATAGGTTTGTCAGAGCTTTCTTCAGATTTAATTTCTATTGGTTTATCATCGGTAATTGCTGGTGTTTCTTTTAATTTCTCCTCAAGATCCTTGAAAATAATAATTTACAATATAATATTTTAAGCAATTAAATTGTAAGATTTGCACTTACTTTTGGTTTATTATCTGTTTCAACTTCAGTTTTTTCTGAAACAGTAGTTGTTGGCGTTGAAGCTTCAGAACGTGGTACAGGAGTTGAACTAGTAGATGCATCAGCTGCTTTGATAGTCTGAATGGGCTTACGAATAAGCTCTGGCATACTGTAGAAACCATTTATTTCTTCAAATTCTTGAACCTTCAATAATAATAAAAAAAATAATGTATTTGTAACAATTAAATAATATACACTCTGTAAGATATCCCCAAAATTCTTTATTCAAGAGCCATATTATATAAAAAAAAAAAAAAAATAAAGGATTTTAGTCGGTCAAAACAAATATTAATATTATAATGAGTACATGGAATAATGGAATACTTATAATAGATATTTTCAAATTATCCACATTTACATGTCGAAGTTTGGAGATACTACCTTTATAACATAATACTTACTTTTTTGCGAATTAGTGACATAACACCAATTCTTGTGAGTACATGCTGTCGACTTAAACCCTCTCGTGGTACACCATCAGCAAAATTTTCAGAATTATCAGCACCAGGTTCACACAAATGACGCATAAATAATGAAACATATGCTTTGAAATTCTTTTCTGATTTTCCTCTTAAGTCTCTTACAAGCCTAGTTATATTAATAAAAAAATTGAAAAAAATAAATATATAAATATATATTTAACACAAATAATGATTATGTAAATTCAATATTACCATTGAGAGTTAAAGGCATCTTGAGGTGGCATTCCATACCTCATAATTGCATTTAAGAAAGCCTTTCTTTGACGAGCATTAAATCCAAGCACCTTAGAATAATAAACAAATTCATAATGTAATAAATAATTTTGTACTTGACGACACTACAATTACATTTGTTGTATATGTATTAACTAGTTTTCATAAAAAAATTCTCGCGCCTTGCTTTAAGACTAAACAATTATTGAAAAAATCCTCAAAGATATTGTTTATTTTAAATTTGATTCTCTCTTACACTAAAACTAATAAAACTTAATACAGTCCAACTTCTAGTAGGTATTATTTCAGGACATTCATAGAAGAGTGGGCAATGAAAAGGTAATGCATCAAGAATTAAATGCAAAAATAATTTACCATATTTCACATTGAACCTAAATCATTTTATCGAGCTACTGTGGTCTTATCAATGACTCTCAAAGCACATTTTACAGTAACACCTTAATAATAAAGAAGCAACAAATGTATGTAAAATGTATGTACCGTCTTTCTAAAATAGTAAAATAAAAACATTTATTTATTAAATGTAGAAAAAGGCCTTTAATAAAAGCACAGATTACTTAATATGCTATTATTCTAAATCTGTTTCCTTTAATTTTCCAATTAGGTAAACATAACATTTTATTAACTGTAGATGTTAGTTTATTCCATGTTTGGATTAATAATTGAGGTATCTGCATGAAATTGCTACTTACTTCAATATTTCCACCCACTCTAGCCAATAATGGAGGCAAAGGTCGATCTCTCTCTTCTTTTCTTTCAGGTTTACGTTTAAGTTTTTTACCAGCTTCTCCATCCTTTTCATCAAAGTCGTCATCTTCTTTGTCATCATCTTTAAATTAGAAAATATCAAAAACAAAAAAGAGATTTCCTATTTCAGAAATCATACCTGATGGTGCAGAGAAGTCAGAGTTATAATCAGACAGATTTTCTTGCCATGTAGTATCTTCACGTGTTGAATCTACAACACCACCACCATCATTGTAATTAACTTGTTTACGAACACGTTTTCCTTTGCCCAATGTTCTAGAAATATCTTCTTGGTGTTGCTCATAATGATGACGAAGCAATTTAACCCAATATGCAGGATCAGTATTTTCTGCTTCTTGTTTTATTACTTCTGTATTAGCTTCTTCTTCTTCATCTTCTTCTTTAGTAACATAACTAGCCACTTTGAATGATGACAAATACTCATTAGACCAATTTTCTTTTTGTTCAATACCAATTTTAGAACGGTCTAATAATTCTTCAACTGCTTTATCATCATAATGAATAGCTTCTTCTTCTTTACCCTAGTATATTAACAATGACAGTTTAATTAGTTTTTGATTCGTAATACAAACCAAATTAATATAAATACCTCTTCTTCTTTAAATAGTTCTTCAGTTCCAAATCGCAATATATCATCCAATTCTTGTTTAGTAAAATTAGTCTGTTTACCTCCCATACCAGGTCTAACAACTAAGTGAGTCAACATCATTTTTCTTTTAGCTACTTGAGTAACTCGTTCTTCAACTGAATTCCTTGTCACAAAACGATATATCATAACCTAAATATATATATATAATGAAGGTTTAAGCATAATTCAATAATTGGATTGAAATTATTTGAAATACAAAATACAAAAAATGTTTATAAAACAAATCATCACCTTATTTGCTTGACCAATACGATGAGCTCTTGAAAAAGCTTGTATATCATTGTGTGGATTCCAATCAGAATCATAAATTATGACAGTATCAGCAGTTGCCAAATTAATACCTAAACCACCAGCCCTTAAAAATGAATATAAAATTTAACATTCACGTACAGCAAAAAATTGTATTTTAAGTATATAAATATATATATTAGTATATTTAGTTAAATGTTAAAAACATTTTATTTTATTTAAAATTATCATTCAAATTAATTCATTTAAAGAAATGTCAGGTAAAACAATATCATACTGCTGGTTTTATATAATAATATAAAATTAAAAACTGATTACATGAATATAATTATTCTTGATTATAAAAAATAACTTATACTTCAATAAAATACCTGGTTGAAAGCAAGAATACAAATTGTTGAGCACCAGGAGCATTAAATCTGTCAATTGCTTCTTGTCTTTGATTTCCTGTTATAGAACCATCAATTCTTTCATATTTATAACCTTCCCCTTCAAGATAATCTTCAAGAATATCTAACATTTTTGTCATTTGAGAAAATATTAAAACTCTGAAAACATTTTAATACATTATTAATGTTACCATTACACTTAATTGATAGATAATTCCTAACATTAGAATACTAAATGAATTTAAATACTAATACTTAGTTTCATAACAGTAATGCAAATAAAAAATTAATAAAATCTATACTTAATAGTAAATTTACCGGTGATTTGTTTCTTGGAGTTTTTTAAGCATCTTAGATAATAAAACTAGTTTTCCAGCTGCTCTAGTAAGAGCACCAATTTCATAACTTCCATTGATAGATGTTGGAGCTTCTTGAGCAGCAGCAGGGAATAGGTATGGATGATTACAACACTTTTTTAAATCCATCATAATATTTAATAAGGACACTTGCTGTCCTCCACCTCTTGGATTTAGAGCTTCAAAGTTTCTTGTTAGTATATATTTATAATATTTCTTTTGCATTGGAGATAATTCAACACGTACAATAAACTCTGATTTTGAAGGCATGTTCTAAAATTGTATTAATAGTAAGAAATATATATTTTTTTATGAATAAAATAAAAATATACCTTTAAAACATCAGCTTTTAATCTTCTAAGCATGTGAGGTCCTAACATTTCGTGAAGACGCTTGACTTGCTCTTCTTTTGAAATATCAGCAAATTCATTTTGAAAAACTGTTAGATCGTTAAACTTCTCGGGAGTCAAAAAATTTAATAAATGGAATAACTCTTCTAGATTATTTTGCAGAGGAGTACCAGTTAATAATAACTTGTTACGAATATTGTAGCCAGCCAAAAGTCTAAAAAACTGTATTACAAAAATTATATTAGGTAAAGTTATTAATCTATAGTTTTTATTTAATTACTTTTGACTGGTTGCTTTTGAGTCTATGAGCCTCATCGACAACTAACACAGCCCATTCAATTGATCCTAACAATGGGGCGTCTATTGAAATTAGTTCATAGCTCGTAAGTAATACGTGAAATTTAACTACGCCTTTTATTTTATTACAACGTACACCGGAACGAGTATCATCAAATGAAAATTCATTTTCTCTAATCGTAACTCTTGAGTCCTTGTCTCCTACATAAGACACAACATAAAAATCTGGTGCCCATGTTTCAAATTCACGTTCCCAATTGATAAGTGTCGATAGTGGTACACTGACCTAAAATTTAAACAAAAAATGAAATAAATAAAATAAAATGTATATTTTTGTACTACTTACCAAAAATGGACCTTTGCAATGTCCTTCTTTATAAAGAGAGTATAAAAATGTTATAGTTTGAATAGTTTTTCCAAGACCCATTTCATCAGCCAATATTGTATCAATGCCTTGACCCCAAGAATATCTTAACCAATTCAAACCTTCCAACTGATAAGGATGTAATTCCATACCAGTATCCACTACATAATCAGGTTGCTTTTCATATTTCTTTTTTAAATCTGTTATTGGCTTATCAGGGGCTGCCACAAATTTGCGACTGAAAATAAATATGATAAGATATGGTTTTTAATTTTAGCCACAAATTAAGCTCAATTAAAAAAAAAAAAAAAAAAATGTAGGTATTTTTATATTACTTAAATACTATTGTTTATAATAACAAAATTTTAAATTAATAAATAAAATATTTTTAAGGTTGAATAAAAGATAAAGAAGTATTGTATTTGTACTATAGTAAATTGATTAATTAATTTCAGTTCAGTTTAATTCAAACAAAATACTTTAAATATTCACTTAAATAACAAAAAATAACTTTTTAAGTTTAACAATTTCAAACATGCAAATATATATATTATATACTTTAGTATTGTCAAAGTCACAAAATAATGGTCTATTTTATTATAAAGGAAAAATTATAAATTTAATAATATCAGCTTTTTATTAATGATAATTATTAATAACATACCAAGTAAGTCCCATTGTTGCTTTAGGTGTTTCTTCGTCTTCAACTGAATCTTTTTTGTTACTGCCTTTTTTTCCTTTCACTTTTTTGGTTTTCTTAGACGTATCACACGATGCTCTTAGTTCCTATTTAAAACCATTAATTATTTATAAATATTAAAAATATAATTTAAATAGTAAAATTTACCCAATAATAATCAATAAATGACTTTAAATCGGTATATTCAGGATTTTCATGTTCCCATGTAGCTAAGCTGTATGGCAAATCTCGCCATTTAACTAAATACATCATACGTGCATCTCTTAAATGCTTATGATTTAAAATCCTGTGGACTAATAGCCATTCTGGTTTTACACCATATCTAAAAAAAATATATTTAAAATGAATAATGAACAAATAATAGCAAATATCAAATTTAATAGTAATACCTGTAGAACTTCTCTTCTAATGCAGACTGATCACCACCGACTTCACGTAGTCTTTTCCATCGGTTGTCCAATTCATCTAATGGTTCTTCTAATTTAGGTGGTTCATCCATGTCATACTTTCGCATATAACTTCTAATAGTGATTGGATGAAAAACTTCCATCTGTATAATAAATTTGATTGTTTAATATTCAAACAAAATATATATCTCAATATTACAAGGGAACACTTACTTGAACTTCAGACACCCAGTCACATTTCCAGTAACTCTGATCTTGCCATTTCACAAAGTATTCACGTTGCCTTTGTTGCTTATTTCGTCGCCTGTTAACCTTTTCAGTTTGTTCATCAGCTGGTTTATTAGGGTCTTCTGGTAAAGGTTTCCAACGCCAAGTCAAGATTTTTGATACTTTCCCAGGTAATGGTTTTGCCTAATGTTATTTATATTAAAAATAAATTATTTTAATATGAATTGCTTAAATAAGTCAATTGATTTCAATTCATCCTTACCGAACAACGAGGACACTTCCAATCACCATCAGGTACATCAGTAATAGGTGGACTCAAACAAAAAGTATGATAAGCGGCTGGACATGAATCACAGCATAAAAGCTCACCTCCATCTTTACATACTCTATTGCCATAAAATATATAATGTATTAATTTAAAGTTTATCAGATGTTTAAGTTTCTAAGTGGCTATGATAACTTACCTGCAAAATTCTTGATGTTCATCTTCTTCTTGTTCTTGTCCGCCTTCACTTTCACAATGTGGACATGACCATTTTCCTTCAGGAGTATCTTCTAACTCTGGATCTAAACATACAAGATGATATGCTCTTGGACAAGTATCACATAAGATAATCTCCCCTCCTTGTTGGCAGACCTCACAGTAATCTTGATGATCTGTTTGCTAATATACAAATTATTGAATATGTTAATATTTTGTCAATTATTTTAAAAAAAAAAAGTAATCACATTTAAATAATAAATAGATACTAATTAAGATTATAAGCTTACTTCATATCCTTCTTCGCCATCACCACTACCATCTGGAAATTTGGAAGTCATCTTGGTCTTTTTCTTCTTTTTGGACTTGTTACCAATTTTAGTTTTTGCTTTCTTTTTAGGAGCATCAGGATCTTCAGCCTTCTTTTCCGGCACTTCAGCTTCAGCAGCAGCACCTTCTTCAGCTTCTTGCAACATTTGCTCAAATTCGGCATCAGAATCACCTTGAGTATCTCCAGTTCCTACACCTTCTGCATCATCATCCTAAACAATAAATAATCAATTATAAACATATCAAATATATATAAATGGTATAATTTCCTAAAAAATTCATTTTAATTTAAACTAACAGAACTTGCTTGTTTGCGTTTTCCAAGCCTAATTTTTAATGTGGGAACTTTAGAGGTAGATCCTTGTGAATTCCTCTTATTACCACCACCACTCCGTTTAGCACGATTACTTCGCTTTTTACTCTTTTTTTCTTCTACTTCTTCTTCTTCTTCTAATTCATCTAATTCATCCACTGATCTTGACTGAAAAATAAAATAAGTTATATTGTGACACTTAATCACTACATATGCTATAATTATATTATATAACTAAGTGCAGATGGATATGGATAATAATTTTAAATGCTTAAAAATACTTTTTTTATACATCACATACCTTGTGTCTGGAAGTTGAACTTTTAGGCTGATATTCAGGTTCTTCATTTGCTTCAAATTCTGGTTGTTCTTGATGTGGGTTTTGCTGGCAGAAGTCACGCCATTTTGCAGCAACTAACATCATCATTTTAGCAATCACAACCTACATAAAAAAAATATTATAATAATACTTTTAAATAGTAGATAATATTAAATTTCTTACTTTAGGATTTTCTTTAGCAAGAATGGGCCTAACATGTTGCTGAAATAATTTGTAAGTGGTTAAGTTTTGATAGTCAGCATCAGTGTAATCAATTGAAACATCTTGTAAACCAAATGTTTGACAGACTTCTTCAACTGATGGCATTCCCGCTAAAATTGGTAAAAAAAAAAGTAGTTATAGTAAGTAAGTTTTAACTAACTTTTATTATCTTATATTTTATAAAATTAAAATTAAATAAATCGTACTGCCATTATTATCTTGGGATGTAGTAGTGGATGTACTAGGCTGATGATGCTTAGAAGACGAATTTTTTGATTTCTTAGACTTGCGATTTGAATAATCTGAATCATTAGCAGCAGTAGTTTCTTCTTCAAAATTACCGAAATCACTTTCCTATAAAAATAAATATATCCAATTAGTACAAAAAAGATTTAATATATAAATAAAACAATACCTCAGCACTATCTCCACCTCTTTTTCTTTTCTTTCTTTTCTTTTCTTTTTTGGAATCACTTTTTGCTTTACGCTTTTTACCTCGCTTCTTTTTGCGACCATCAGGATCATATTCATCATCATCCTCCTAAACAGAATAAATAAATAATATATAATATACCTATTTCAAAATACATGAACTTATTTTAAAGCAAATTTATTGAAAATAGCTAAATTTTAATACTAACCTCTACACGTTTTTCTTCCTCAGAATCAAATGAGTTTTCTACCCGACTTGATGGCTCATCATATTCTTCTAAAAATAAATAAAATGTTAATGCTTTTCTAAAAAATTAACTAAATAACATAAAATTAATAATAAGTTATAAAATTACAAAAATCACTAGTTATTAAATCAAAATAATTAGGTAGGTATATAGTGAAACCTTATTTTTATGTTTATAATATTTGCATAGTAATTAAACTCTAGAGTATTAAAACTAAATGATACAATAATAGAAATTTAAAAAGTAGGTATACCTAGGTATTTTGATTAAACTGAGTACTTCCTTACAGAAGACATTATAGGCCTATAATCGAGCCTATAATATAGGAAATTATCCCCCTGGCTTTTCAACAATATGTTTTTAGATAAATTACTATTTATTGTATAACAAATCCTAACATTATTCCCCTCCCGGTAGAAAAATTTCTGCGGGTGCCTATGGAAGACATTTGTATTGTTAGGGATTTATAAATCTATAACTAAAAAATGACTTTTTTTATTTATATGCATTGTAATTAAAGATAATTTTATCTTTTGAGTTAAAACCTAAGTATAATCTATTTCTCCAGGTTTTATAGCAAATAGGAACAAATTTCAAGTAGGTAAATAACCAATTATACAAGAAACAAGAATATAAAAATGATGTGAGCGGTCACAAGCACAATTATATCAAATTACAAAGTTGAATAATGTTAGTCAACACTAATGAATTGATAAGAATTTGGACAAAAATTACAGTAGAATCCGGTCCATCAGAGAATCGATGTAATGAGGATCTCTCAACTTCAACAAGTTTTAAGTTTAAAATCGAGACGTCAGTAGAACGAGGTAAAAAGTGATCATTTTTTTGGTGGCAGGTAGGTAGACGTCTCGGAAAGGTAACGAGGTGAACCTCGTAAATACGAGGTAACGTAAAAGTGATAATATTGGAAAAGGGTAGTATAGGTAATTTGTTATTATCGATATTGACCGCGCTGGTGAAAAATCCAGCGGCGGAACCGTTCCACCATTTTGTTTACGGTTGGCCCCATTCGCGAAAACGATGGCCCTAATGAGCCGATTAGTAGCGGGCGGGGGTGGGGGGGGCGACGAGACGGCGGCGGACGGAACGCGCGCGCCGCGGGGACGGCGACACCGGCGGCGAAAAAAACCGCCGTCGCAGAGTATAAACGCGCCGGGAATTGTTTTACCGGTGAAAGACTCCTCGACTTCTTCGTCCGATGCCATCGCGTTTGCCGGTGATCTACTGGCCGCCGCTGTGCACGTTGGATATCACCATCGGATGCGGACACCACGACGGACGGAGCAGCCGAATGCCGTGCGGTCGCGTACAACACAACACGCGCACCGTCGTTGTGTCGGTTTGTTGTGGTTTGTCTGTCGTCGTTGTCTTAACGCGACGCGACAGCCGTTGGCGGCGACGATCGACGGTGGAGACGCCGAAAACGGAAAAAAAATAACACTAAACCGCCGAAACGAAAAAAAATTAATAATAATAATAGTAGACGGTATATAAGCGTAATATCGCGTTTGTAGACGGTTCGCGTTGTTTGGTTATTGTCTTTGGAGTACACACACGGGGGGAAAAACGCGATCGGCGTTTGTGCGCATGCGCTCTGGACGCCGCGATCGTGGAAAACAGCGCCGCGGTTTCGGGTGGTGGACGATTTCGGAACGACCGCGTCCAAGACCAGACCGATCGGTGTGGTGCGGGGTAGCGGTTCGGCGGCGCGGCGGCGGTGTTGTTTTGTGTCGACTCTTTAGCTACACCGTTGTACGCGAACTCACGAACGACTTTGGTGAGCGGCGAGTGGCGGTGGCGTTGGTGGTGGGGAACAGGGAAAAATTATTACGGGGAAAAGAGACTGAAAAAAAAAAAAAATAAACTAAGGAAAAAAGGAAGGGAATCGCGTATAAGATTTTTTTTAATATTATGCTCAATGTTCATGCCATTGCTCCGGCCGATGGTTCGCGCTCCCGATGTTACGAGTCAGGATTGCATTCATTATTATTATTAATAATATCGTGACTAAATAAACTTCTTTAGTCACGATTATTATCGCTGCGTTTGGTAGGATCGACGTCTATATTATTATACATAATAACATAACATAACGTTTTTATTTTATGGTCATTATATAGGTTTTGTCCACAAAATTGTTCGTGAAAATATTGAAAAACCAAGGTCCTGCCGCCGCCAAGTTCCATACCGAATGATTTAGTTGTCGGTATTCAGACATTCAGTATTCATTTTTTACAAATGTACCTTATAATAATATCATTTCAGTTGCGAGTTGAACTAATAAGCCACACTGCTATCATTAATCAATTTAAATAATCATTAAGATAATATTGTGTTGGGATTCTTCAACTCTTGATAAATTCTAATGGGTATCGGGCATCGGCATCGACGACAGCGCCAATAAGCACTATAACCTACAAATAAATTGTATTTTGAATAATCTAAGATCGTGTGAATAATGCATTAGTTAATAGCTAATTTAAACGTTTTCAATGTTTCAATGTGTTTCCAAATGTTTTTGATTACGATCTCCAGGAAAATTAGACGCCCCATAGACCTTTTTACTAGTATAAGCCATAAGGTTTATGAGAACCTACATTGGTACTTAAGTACTTTAACATGTTGCGTATTCGGTTTTCTCTAAAATACGCTGATTAATTGTACATAGGCATATAATATTTTGTGACGATATCACCAAAGTGACTCACACAGTTATTCTTCTCGTATTATTTTATGTTTACTTATATTCTCTGATTCTGACAATCGTCATTCGTTAATCACCATAACTGTTAACATAATATCATTTAAGATTTAACGTAATTGAGAATTCGTTATTGGTCTACAATCTTAAATTTTTTAATATTTCAGATCCCCAGTACTCCGTGTTTTTTCTATATACTTGAATAGTGGTGATGTTAATTGTTATACATATAGGGACTCATTTTCTAGAATAAATATTATATAGTATACATTGTACGTTATTTATCCATACAATGTAGTACTTAGGTACCCTAACCAAACTTAGGAACCTACACTATATTTAAATTACTGATTGTTTTTATGTATTTATGTAATTATGTGTATATAAATATAGAGGCGATAATAGATAATGTTTCTTAAAACTATAATTTGGTTAAAAACAATAAAAACTATTGTTTTATTTGAGTTTTATTAATTTTGTACTTAACAACTAAATCAATGTAGTTATAGAGGTTAGAAGTACCCAGGCCTGCAGGTAGGTACCTAGTAATATATTAATACACATTGAAGGATTTGATTGGAACAATACTTATGCTACTATACTAGCAATGGGTAGTATAAAAGTTAAAGAGATTTCGAGCCTATGAACACGGATAAGTAAAAAATATTTGTACTTTTATTATTATCATCATTATTTTATTATTATTTAGTATTTAGTATTACCTATTCAATTATATTCATCATTGACCTTTTTGAAATTTTTTTCGTAATATAGATTGATATTTTTATAATGTAAAAGAAACACTAATCTGTAGTAGTTGGCAGCGCCGGATTAGGAAGAAATTACTTACCGGGCTATCCACATAGACCGGCCCAAGTTCCTAAACAAATTTTTCCTTAACCTATACAAATTTTATTAGTATATAACAAGACAATTTCAGACCTTTCAGACCCTTAATAATATACAAATACTCAAGGGCGTAGCCAATATTTTTGTTGGATTTTTACTTAAGCATAAAAACGTAGGCACTTAAATATTTGATATTCAACATATTAAAAACATCTACTTAACATTTTGATCAGGGGGGGCAATCGCCCCTAGCTGCCCCCCTGGCTACGCCCTTGCAAACACTACTATTTTTTTCTCTGATTTAAATCAAATATTTAAACACTAAGTATAATAATATTATACAAACAACATGAGTAAAACTTTAATAGTTTATTATTATTATTATTATTATTATTATTAAACTATATAATTATAAGATGTCAAAAATTAAAAACAAATATTATGTTGCATAATTTGCAAATTAGTAAATTTTTTTAATAAACTACTTTTATTAGCTATTAACTTGTAAGAATTTGAGAGTTTTAAGTACACAAAAACTACTCACCATCGATGAGGAACACTTAGATGGTGACCTGCAAGCCGCACAGCGTGTTTGCCCGAAAGCCAGGTCGGTGGAGCTTGCAGACTTTAATAGACGCATTGATTAATGAAAGTCAAAGATTTATGGGGGGGGGAAATAATAAATAATAAGAGATAAGTTTTTTTTTAGGGTAATTAATAGGTGTACCTATAATTGCGCATAGTACCTATAATAATAAGAGAGCATTAAATTAATAATGATTTACAAATAATAATAATTTTGGCATTATAAATAATAATAATTTTTTGGAATAATTATAAATAATAATAATTTTTGGATAACCGGCCCAAATCTTTCGAATTTTTAACGGCCCACCGGGTTTTGCCCGGTAGTCCGTCGGCTCAATCCGGGCCTGGTAGTTGGTGATATTTTGTAGACAAAGTGTTAAATTACCATAATAATTAGGCGATGCTCAAATGCTTAACGTTTAACGTCTGAAAAAACAAATATTGGATATTCTAAATTTACATTTACCTATAGCTTTTTCACGTTAGGAACAAGTACATGGAGTGAACTGTTTTCAAAAGGTTAGTATGGTTGTTGGATACTTTGTATGATTAGTATTGGTTACAAGGAAAAAATGAAAAAATGGACAATTCGTACTATTTTAAGTAGAATATATATATATTATATTATGTTTTACTTAAGTATAACTACAAATTTAAATACTAATTTCATATAGTTTGATTGTAGATTTTGAATAAAAATAAATTAATAATTTATATAGGTATTTATTAATTTAATCAGTTAATATATGCAGAACCTGCAAATTACCAAAATAAGAAATTAAGGGATATAGATCTTAAAAAAAAACATTGAATACATATTATCTATCTATTTAGGTATTTCTTCAACAAGTAAAAACGTTAAGAATATTTATATTTTAAAATAGTGTTTTTTTAAATATAATTTGATTGATATTAATTGTAATCGAGATTGAGATCATGCAAGTTTCGAAAATATAATTAATAATTCATTTCTATACACGCCACTGGGCCCTATAGTGGTATTCAGTGGCGGAGGGATGTAGGACAATTTGAAGCAATTATAGCTTCATATCTAATATAGATAGCATAATATGGTAGGTGGTATAATTGTAACATCTCAAAACTATAACTGCCATGATAAATATTATAAATTATAATCAATATAATCTAATCTAGTAGCACCGCTACTGGTGGTATTGCTATACCTATATAAATATAATAATAATAAAGTTAATATAAATTACTGTAGAGTGTAGAAAGTAAATATTATCTATATTTTTTGAACAATAGTAAAATAAGATCAATACTCGATCATATAATCTTAACCGATATTTTCTTATTTTAGTTTACGTATTTTATTTCCTCGATTATTGATCTATAAGTCTTAAATATGTCTAAAAAAGCAATAAAAATGTCAAAACATGCAAAAATGTGAATTAAAAAAGTCATTTTTAAATCAGTGTGTCATGTAAATATGATAATATATAATATCTATAAACCAATATCATACGATAAACCAGAATAAATAATATGCAACTACATACAAATCAGCGCTTTATATTGATATACATATAATAATACTGATGTATTATACTAGCTGATGCCTGATACTTTTTTTTCGATTTCCGGTGTTTTTTTTTTAGAACAGCAGTATATATCACTAATTATTTACGCATTATCACGGTTGTACTTTAAAAATTCGCAATATTAGACTTAACATAATTTAATTTTAAATTATATATATATAATTTTTATAATTAATTTATATAATATAATATCATATTATAATATATTTCTATAATTTTTGTAATTATTTTTTTTTATTATTTTAAATTTAGTAAAATTCCTCGTATTTTAATGAAATAAGCTTCAAATTCCCATTTTCCCTTCTATAAATGTTGACGTAAAATTATTTGTTTTATGTAGTATGAAATACCTATATATAATATATTATAATTAGGTATAAGTAGATGAAAATTTAATAAAATATTTTAATTATATTTTCGGACTTTTTGTCTTTTT
>VUJU01003419.1:0-26011 GCA_009835225.1 Aphis craccivora | reverse complement strand
AAAATAATAACTCATCTGTCCGGATACCTCTATAGATTATAATACACTATGTACAGATCAAATTATAATTGTAGGTATATAATATATGTATATTGTATGCTGTGTGAAAGTATTATTGGAATGTCCAGCATGCGTAGTACGCACTGCAGCTTGGTTACGCAATACCACGACTTTAAGAAAGGTCTTCTTTTTAAGATCGAAGAAAATAAAAACGCGCTCATCGTTTTAGTATACATAAACTACTGTCGATCACATATTGTGTGCTTTAGAGGTATGCCGTATACGTCTCTAAGTACCTATAACTACCTACAATTTACTGTGTATAAAATTACTATAAATAGCTATAAATCTACAAGCTTGCGACCAATGATCATCTTCGCTACAATCGAAGCCTTCCAGCCATTTAGTCGTTACAACTTACATCACAAACTCGCGCACGTACATAATACATACATTATATATATATACATACACACACCAGACTAAATGATGGTACCTATGAGAGCTATGAGGCTACGTGCGCCTTACACATAATATACGTTCAAAAATGGATTTATATATAATATGATATTTTTACATACAACATCATATAGTAGTGACTAGTGATAAACCACGATAGTTGAATATTATTATTTTGTCTTATGAATCTACATAATATATGTTCACGGTTTAGGATATAGTGGATAATGGATATACAAAGTAACTATGAAGTAACTAAGAAGTATAGAGATTGTTGAAAAATTATACTTTTTAAATTTTAATGAAAAAAAAATATTTATATTGACATACAATTGTAATAGAATGTTTAAAAATAATGTTTTCGTCGATGCACTTTGCTTTGAAGTTCTCCCATACTCATTTAATGTTTGTTGATAAATGAATTGGATTTCACGATGAATCACGTTTTTCAATTCTTCCAATGAACAGACTAATGGAATTATCCACATAAACATAAGATTTTAAATAACCCTAAATAAACTGAGATCAGTAGATCATGGAGACCAAGACACATTTCGAAACCTAATTTAACCGTTTTTCACAAAACTATCTTACGTGTGCAAACACGTGGTGTTTTAGCATCCACTGCACTTTGTGATTGAAATAGCTTGCCTTCAAAGTTTAAAATCATTAACACGAGCGCATGGTATCAAAAACAATAAGGAGGAGACACGGTACACCAGACCAAGAACTCATTGACAGATTAATGAGGATACATATTACATATATAAATTAACGAGCAAGATATCATGGTTAACTTATTCATAATTCATTTCTATATTACAATCAATTTTAATATTAAATTTTGATAATAAACAGTCATAAACTATTACATCAATACAATAGGTACGTTGATTTACTTCTAAAAAATATTAAATAAGAAACTTGTGAAATCAAATTAATATTTTTTTTTTATTTTTTATTTTTTATTTTTTACTATTTTCTTGGTAGGCAAATTAAAATGGAAATATGAAAAATATGTAGGTTATTATTATAATATGCATTTGATGCTTTTGTAGTTTGGTATATTATAATTTTTTTGGTTTACATTAATAATTTTTAATTTTTATATCTACGAGTATAAACATTTTTTTTACCTGAAACATGGCGAACAACTTTTAAAATTGGTCTATAGATAATGGATATTTCAAATTAAATAAATATAAAATGTTCTTTTTTAAAATAAAAAAAATAATAATATACAACGTATCATTGGCGTTAATTTTATATTTTTGATTTTTAAATTAATAACTAGTAAATACAGTATACTAAAAATATTGATTTATTAAATGTTTTAATAACTATAGTTCGTTTAGGAAAAATACTCAATGATTTTATTGTTCATAACAAAGGCAAACTTATTAAAAAGAGCAATAATAGTTTTAAGTCCAAACATCTCAATACAGCTAAATAAGATCATTCAATTCCTGTAGGTATACAGAAGTAAAATGGTTGTTCGAAAGATTTTAAATTCAAAATAAATCATAAATCAGCAATCACACTAAAAAAAATGAAAAAGTCATTCTTACTGTAAAAAAGAACTATTAAAATATTACTTTTAATAATCGTCAATTCATGTGAAAAGTGATAAATTCGAGATTCTCAAATTTAAGAAAAACTAAACAATGGGCAACACAAATGAGATTAAATCTACAAAAATTAAATTTAATCATAAATGAATCAATCTTTTTATAATAAGATTAAGAAATCTGTTATTAGTGCTCTCTCCACTCATAATCTAATAGTATTAACAAAAACAATACCTATAATTAAAAAAAAAATTGTCGAATATTATTTTGTATAAGTATATTTAATAATTATTTGGTGTAAAACAACAATACTTTTTAAAGGTACTATTAAAGTGGATATTTAACTACCTACTATATTATGTTTAATAATGATTTGCAAATAGTATACGAAGAGAAATTTCGAGAATATTGTTATGTTAGTAAATAATAAATGTTTATTGTTCTGTGTTCATATAGTTTATGAATAAATAACAAATTATATTATATCTTGTTGGTGCGGCGTAACACGAGTTAACAACTATTTTATATCGACAAATCGTAAATATATACTTATATAGGTAGTTATTCCATGAAATATTCAATTTCAATTCTACCGTAGATATCTTATAGCTATAATGTTATTACTTATTAACATATGTTAGTAATGGGTGAATTAAACGAATTCTAATAACTAAAAAGTGGAGTTGATTAAACGGAATTGATGATTATAAATTATAATAATACCTATGTTATAATACAAAACGGAAATATAAATGTAATATATATATATAAGTATATACAATATACTCAAGAAACATAACGTAACTTGTAAATAAAAAATAAATAATACTTTCACATTAAATTATCTAAAGTAATGCAATAGTAAAAATATTTTGTGAAAGCTTTATATGTATATATGATTTACTAGTATATACTAATAATATTATAAAATAAAATCATGCTTAAGTACTAATTAAAAAATTATGTATATTTCATATAATATTTTACAGTAAAATTCATCCGACAAAAAACGAGAATAATTTTATGCATACTACCTATATGGCTACATGGTTTTCTCGTTTCAGACTATAAATACCATTTGAGAGGTACTGTTTAATTTAGTACATTTTAAAATATATCTTAACAAATATTTGATATATTTGTGATTAATTAATTAAAAGTTTTTGAAAGTATAGGTATACCTATCTTATACATCTCTTACGTTTTTAATATTTAATACTTTCATTTTTGTTCTGCATTGTAAAACGAAATTTTAAATGTCATGTTAAATAAACTGTATTGAAAAAATTCCAGATGATTGATTAGTTTTACTAGTTTAAAGTATGAAAAAATTATTATTCATAAATAATATTTTGGTAAATAGAATATAATAATGTTTTGAAAATAATATAAAACACTAAAAGAAAAAGGAAAATAAAAAATAAAATGTTTATGAATAGCTCAAAAAGAGGTAAAATATTTTGAAAATTATAGTACTTATGTGTAGAAAATACTATCATAAATATTTGGTAAAAATTTAAAGCATAGGTATTAGATTTTGATTTTTATGTTACAAAATCGATTTTGTGAATAATGGTTTTTTTATTAAAATTTCTGTTTTTCTTTATTTTATTTTTTCGGTTTTAAAAAAGTCTTAGTAATTTTCACATTTTAACCCATGAAGTACCAACTAGATCTAATTCTAAATTATAATTATGTTATTTTTAATATCATATGAATATTTTGTTTTAGTTCTTATAGGGTTACGATAAAGATGCATAAATGCAAAATCAACAAAACATTTGTTAACTTTTATTTCAATTTGTTTATTTATTATTATACATATATATTATATATATTTTTATCGGTTAAAAAATTACTTTAAATGTTTGCTAGAATGCTAGAAATATTAACTATACATAAACTAACTTATTTTGTAGAATAAAATATTTTTAGAAAATTTCTTATAAATTTTTTTAATTTTATAGAAATATAAAAATTCTTTGAACTTAATAATTATACATTTGAAATCATTAAAATTTATAAAATTATACAGCCATCACTCATCATACAATTTGTACTGATGTAAAAAATACATACATCGAAAGACATCAGTCATTGCTCTATATAATAATATAAAACATAAGTAATTTTTGAAAGTTTTAATATTGTACCAGAGATTCAGATCCCAACTTTCATAGAAATTCCCAACGGAAACGGGAATATTGACTGTACCTAGTTAATTTTCAGTATATTATGCGCTAATGCCTAACTTTAACCTAAAATAAATATTATAGTTGTATGTTCATCGTCTCATCGACATTTTTTAAATGCTTTTGTAATTTTTACCATTTCAAGTAGGTAGTAGAAATATAAATTTTAATTTGTACCGAAATTTAAGTACTTAAATAATTCTTTCGATTGTAGATTGTAAGTATATGTTTCGAGTTTTTGACAATACATTTCTGAGATAAGAGAAACAAATTACATAGAATATTTTATTTTAGATGCTGTGTGATGTGGTTATTCTACTAACCGACCAACCAATTCACATCTTTCAAGAATATATCAGAAATGACGTTTACATTTAAACCTACTTAATAATTTTAATGTATAAAAAACATGTGTAATGTGTGTAATAATATTATAATAACTAAACATATAATAGGTAAATGTAATACTGTGTAATAGTACGATTACGACTTCAAACTTTGTAATGATTATCAGTTATCACTTACCAGATGAGATGATGAGTAGTTAGAAATCTCGAAAAATTATTTTTGTCGTTCATAAAAAATAGCACAATTAACCATTAGCCAATAGGTATTTAATAATCGAATTTATAGATATTATTCATTTTAACACAAATTACAAACTCCCAGAATATTATTTTTACCTGGTAACAATACCTAGAAGTTTCAGGAGTACCAACCCTAGATCTACCATGTAAATAAAAGTTATATATTTTGTTATTTTCTGCAATTATTACCAATGACATTTTGTAATAATCATAACAAATATTAAATGGCGACGTTTTTATGTTAAATCACTATGTATGATATTGATTTCTATTTTCTTTTGACGAGCTGACAACTAACGATGGATTTTCTGTGTCATTTTTTCTTCACTAAAATCTGAGTGATGATTACTGGAAACAATGAAGGTAAATATGTCGTATAATATATTTATTTCTACATCGCGATATTAATATATTACTATTATAGTACCTAGTATAATATAGTTAGTAACTGAGTTAATACCAATCGAGTTATTATAGAACGATATTTCACATTTTAATCAATAATACCAAAAAACAGCCGATCATTTGTAGTAGGTATGATTATGTAGGTATATTATTGACATGAATCGGTGAAATGTGGAAATCAAGAATATTTGATAAAGTCCATACTTCTCAATCCCACTATATTTTAATATGGTCTATAATATTCCTATGTGTGTGTGTGAAATATATAAGCTATAGGTAATATATGTACATAATATGTACCTAATATGCTTAATTATGATCAACTTTGAAATATTAAATATTTTTTATTCGCGAAGAGTATAATTTTATATTTTAAAGATTCGTCTAATTTGCATAAGAATCACTGCCCGTCTGTCCCGAAAAAATTAGTTCATAATATGAACATTTTATAACTGTTATAATATGTGTATACTCGTTTAATATATTTAAATGTGCATTATTATAATAATTTTGATTTAATATTCAAGAATAAAATAAATACATTTATTAGGTTATTTGTATATGCATACCAAATTGAAATTTTATTTATTGTTAGCAAAATTAAACTGAATTACGTATAAGTCATAATAGCGGATCTCATATGTACCTATATACAGACAATTATAACACTTAAACTCATTAATTATTTCCTGTTTCGTCCACTCTAAAATCTCAGGATATGTTATGTATGTAATATGTATACATAATATAATTGATAGTAATAATTGTGTGACCGAGCGCTAGGAAATAGGATTAATATACATAATACAATAGTTTATACTATAAACACTTTTATGTAATTAGGCCTTAGATATTATAAAGAGCATTTCCACAATTATTATAGGTATTATAGCTAATTTTTAAAATAATTTAAACCTAATTAAATTAACTTTGTACTAGTCCTATAATACATTTAAATAAATAGATAGTTAATGCGTTAATAAGTGGCCATATCGTAGTAATATATTTTATATATTATTATGTTTTATTTTTGATTAGTGATTTTTAATCAATATTTGGCCAACCACAATAAACTGATAGGCACTAAACTAATATTATAAGGGCTATATACGCATTACGCATGCACATAAAATCGTATAGGTACGTGGTACGTATATAATAACAATTAAATCACCAATTTCGAATACTCGTACGTATTGGTAACGATATTGACTCATACAGAATATATAATTGATTAATATTTAATTTGGTAGAAGGTATATACGCATAATATAATAAAACTTTTTTATCAGTATTTTTTAAATATTATTATATACTCACAACGATGTATAAATCGGTTGAGAAGACATAATAACAATTAAAAAAAAAAATACTGAAATATAATTAGTATAATAATTGTGAGTTCTCAATTGAACATACATAAAACGAGTGAAACAGTTGTTATCAATAGATTACAGATTTTGCACGGTTACTTAATTTTTATCATTATTTCTTTTTATAAATACATTGTATTTGAAGAAATACATAAAAAGTTGGAAAAATTAAATAGTCTTATTATGACTTCTAATAGGTAAAAATTTATTTAAATTATTTTTTTTTTAAAAGTTAAAGTTGCGGGAGAATTCAGCGAAATGTCCTTTAATTTTTTTAGAATTTTTTAGGCTACTCACCTCAGCGTTGAGGCGCATATAAAAAAATTATTATATATGTATTTTAGTTATATAAATCCTCCCTTAGATATTCTTATTTAAATTTTAAATGGTTTTACAATTGTTTTAACTGTTTTAAGTCACCATTATGGCGATTGCGTAACAATAGTGAATAAGAGCAAATAACGGTACCTATTGTTAATATCGTATTATACTATTATTATTGATACACAATAATATTGGAGTTTTGACTTATCTTAAATTTGTTAACCTTCGTCGTTTTATGTAGATACATGACATCTGGTTTGCTTGCGTGTATCAGTGGTGATCTCTTAGAAGTAAGATACAAATTGAACTAGTGAAACAAATGGCATATTGATTGAGAAAGGGGGCGCTCCCCCGCTGGAGGATATTTCCAAAAAATTTTCGACGTGGCAATATTTTAGAATGTGTATTGTGGTTGTCATTAGTCACCTTTAATTGAATATGGGTACTTAAATACTGGGTCCCCAATAAATAGACCGAACCGAACATGATTTGAAACAACAACAAAATGTAATAACAATATATGATATTATTTATTATTCATTACTTATATTATAATGTATTGACTAAATTAGTATATCATTATTATCTATTTATTTTCCTCCCACGAACGGATAAGTTTAGAGCCAGCATGATCTATAATAATCAATATGATGGTCGCGTTCAAAATGTATAATTTGTTGGCGTGTAGTGCCCACTCGGGTAAATTCCAAAGAAAGTACTTAAAAAACAGCGAGGCCATAGGTGTGAACATAACAAATCCTACTGAATTTTGATTTCAATAATTAAGTAGTCGAATAATTCATAGTTGTTTCGAAATCGTTCACAGATTCAAAATTTTTATGAGTTTTATGATGGTTAAATTGTATCAAAACATTCAAAACTAATATTAATTTATTAAATAATTATCATTGATGTTAAATATTTTAAATTGTCAACATTCAGTTTTATTTTGTATTAAGAGGACGCCACAACTATATGTGTTGCTTCAGTCTCACATACATACAACATAGCAAATTTTCGTTCAGCGCTATCAATTTTATGCTGTTAGCTTTAATAATAGACTAAGTTTACTTATGATCAAACTTAAAGTAATGATATTATCTAGGACATCTCATAGGCATTTATTGATATTTTAATATTGAAGTGAGTTACTAGCATTTTAAAGCTTAAATATTTTACATGACTATAACACATTTAAAAATTAAAATATCAATAAAAGTCTATGAGATGTCCTACATAATATTATTGAGTCCGTATTGATAAAATATCATTTAAAAAAAAAGGTTATGAACCTTTCCCATCATATATTATTATAGATACGTAACGATAACGAATATTCGTCAATGGTATATAAAATACCAAAGCTTAATGCCTTCTTGATAAAATTAAGAAGCAAAGCAAAGTGATCATTGATCATGTAAAATATTAAAAAAAATTAGAAAAAGAAAATTTTTATGGGAGCAGTCGAGCAGACAATAAACAAATATAATATAAATTAGCAAATTTGCATATTTGACTTTTTAATCTCTATTTCATTTAATTTTTTACCAGCAACTATATTTTAATTATTATTATTATTATATTACACATAATTTATTATTATTTTTAATATTTTTTAATTTATTGACTTTTTAAATTTATTAAATATTATTATGATTAAAAAAAAAAAAATGTATACAATCACACACATTTTTTGAAAGACTACTCGCTAACCTCCACGTGATGCCTCCTGGGTAACGCTAATAGACTAAATGGACTCAACTCAGAGAACTCAAAAGTATTTACGGACTTAATTAAATGTCATCCGAGATTTTTTGTCGATATTACATTTGAATGAAACAAATATTAAATAGATATTAATGTATTGGATTAAATAATAAACAGGTTGCATTAGTTTAAAAAAAATACCTTTATAGAATTGTTTAAAATATAATAACAATTAATAGGATAGATATAATATTCCGTAGTTAATAATTAAGTAGGAATTCGTCGTTTTGACATAAAATGTTGTATGAAAATTAAAATTAATAATATTTAATTATACCATCTTATGGATGTTGTGATGGATACATAAGTTTTAAAAAGATGATGATCGGTCGTTTAAATTATTAAATGCTATTAAAAAATAGTATATATAGTACCCAAGTACCTATGCACGTGTAAAAAATCTTATATTTCAAATATTTTTATTTTTTATTTTATAAATTTATTGTTTATATAAATAATAATATACTGACAAATTGCAATTTTATTGGAGTTTAAGGTTGAAAATGTGTACATATTTTATAATATTGTTTATTGTAAATAATTAATACATACTTTTGAACTTTTATAAAGAAATTAAAACCACAAAATGTATGACTCTAAATTGAGCAATACATTATATTTTTCATCACATTGGTATTATAATATTATATATTTATATTTTATACAAAAAATTTTTAACTGGTTGGTTTAACGCCTCAAAATGTAGAGGACCAGAGCGTATATTATGTTGCCTATATAAAAAAAACTCGTTTCTAAGTATCATCACTTATTGACTATTTTACTTGTATATAAAGTACTTAAGTTATACTAAACATGAATATGGAATAATTGTCTTCTTTGCATTCGTCTAATCTGATTATTAATTTTTTTATTTTAGTAGATAATATTATTCTATATTAATAGCTAATAGGCTTATATTTTATTGATTGATGTTATTTAAATTATTTCATATAATATTACACTATATATATTAGTCCGAACTTAAGTGAATACAATTGTAATATATGCTGTGTTGTGTAGTAACGTAACGCAAAGTATAAATCATTGTAACAAAATTAATGTTTAAGTGCAGTTTTTTTTATGGAGTAACGAATTATTTTTAACTTTATTAAAATAAACTATAAAAGACAAAACGTCAAAACCTAGAGGTAGAATATTTGAAAAAACTATTAATCGATTAAATTTATTAACAAATCTGAATGTTTCGAACTTTTAAATGTTAATTAACAATATTGTTGTAAAAGATATAAAGAAATTAATTGATGGAAAACAAAAGAGTTTTGATTCAAAAATTAATGAATGTGAGTAATCCAATAATCCAAAGTCTAAAATAACAATTAAATGTTATTAATTTACATTAATTATTGATATTAAAAAAAAAAGTTATATTATTTATAGCTTCCTACTTTTTGAATGAAAAAGTAAAGTAACGTAATAAAAACAACGTTTGGTAACGCAAATTTAATTTAAATAAAAATATTTACTGTAACGAGTAACGTAATTGTATTACTTTACAAAAGTAATTTACCCAACACTATACATGTACCTATGTTAGTTTCATATGTACTATGTATTATACTTTCTATGATGTACCATACGTACATGTAAAATATGTTGCTCATAACAAGCTCCATATTACGTACGGCGTTTTTATTTTACACGAAAATAATAAATAAATATAAACAATATACGCTAATATCGTCATAACGTTGTTATATTATAATATATATATACGAGTATATAAAAAAAAATCAAATAACATATTAAGTAAAAAAAAATACTTAAACTAAAAAGAATTATTTACATTTGGTTGGCATAAAAATACATTGACTTGAGAGGTATACTTAATAAAGATTTACAGTGAATATGGTGAAATATAAATCATTTTTTATGGTAACCATAGCTATCACCGCTACCACCATAATTATTTTGTTGATCGTCGTATCCACCGCCATATTCATGGTGATCATGATGTTCATGGTGGTCATGATGTTCTTCTACCCAAACCTTTTCCCACACAGGTTTGTAGACTTTTTTCCAAGTGGGTACTTGAATCTCTTTCCAAGCTGGAACTTTGTTTTCTTTCCATTCGGTCTTATATTCAAGCTTCTTCTCAGTTACCCATTCTTCCTTCTTTTCTGTTCTCCAGATTTGTACTTTTTCTTCTTTCCATTCTTGTTTCTTTTCAGTTATCCATTCCTGTTTCTTCTCTGTTCTCCATATTTGTACTTTCTCTTCTTTCCATACTTGTTTCTTCTCTGTCACCCATTCTTGTTTTTTTTCAGTTTTCCATACCTTATTCCAAATTGGTTTCCATATGAGTTTTTTTTTCCACAAATCATGTGCGACATATTCCCATCCATTTTGGTCTTTGCCTAACTGTTTAGATCCAGGAACGTATTCTTTAACCCATTCCGGTACATAAGTTTTTTTCCAGTCAGGAACCTGAATCTCTTTCCACACAGGTACTTGAACTTCCTTCCACGCGGGTACTTGGACTACTTTCCAGTCAGGTACTTTAACTTCTTTCCACACTGGCACTTTTATTTCTTTCCAAACTGGAGTTTGTATAATTTTCCAATCTGGTACTTTTATTTCCTTCCAAACGGGAACTTTGATTTCTTTCCATACTGGGACTTTAATTTGTTCCCAAGTTTTTTTCCACACTTCTTGCTTGACAGTTTTCCATTCTTGTTTCCATTCTTCTTTCCAAGTTAATTTCTTTTTCCAGGAGCCTTGTGGTTCTTCGTGATGATGAGGATCATAACCAACAACATCTGAACCATAACCACTGTCAGCGCTAAAATATAAATTAATTTAAATGATTAAAATGTATTGAATATAAGTATGCATCATTTCCTTAGTTTTAAAAGAATACTAATTGAGATAACCTTATTTATATGCCTAAAAACTACCTTAATTGTAGTAGAGTAATTTGATAAGGTATGAGATGTTTATATTGATGTATGTAATTTTCATAGTTCACTTTTAAATTTGTGTTTTGTAGAATTATAATAAATATTTACATAGTCATATCATAGATTTGTATAACTTTGAATTTTAACAATGCATTGATTGTCAACAAAAATATAAATGTATAATATATATGCATTGACCTTATACTATATAGTATAGTTGTACTAGTATAGTATAAGGTCTATGTGTAATGTGTACATGTAATAATGAAATATTGTTTAAAAACATGGCTTTTTATGAGGTAATTTTTAAGGTGTTTAGATAAAATTTTTTTATTTACTTACTGTTTTTTTTGACGCTGAATTGGCTGTAATGACTTTTCTGGTGCTGGTGTTGGTAAACCAATTACAAGCGATACTAATGTAATCGCCAATATCAGTGATTTCATTAGCAACTGAAAAATGAAAAAATATTTAATAGTTTATAGGTACCTACATTATATTATGTGTATACTTAATGCAATATTATAATTAATAGATTATAAGCTAATTTATGGTTTATATGCATTAAAGTAGTAGGGTTATTGAGTTGTGTAAGTTAATTTAATAATATAATATTATAGTATAAAGCATTTTAACAATATTTTATATTGTTAGATTTTTTTTCTGTACATACATCATTTTATATATTTTTTTCTTTTTGGTAAAATTTGTTGTTTTTTAACAACCTAAGACCATTCCATTGTACATTTAATAAATGTAAAAAATGTAACCTAATATGTATTTTAAATAATAAATATTAAGTATTTTAATTGTTTTGTGCTAGCCTCTATGTTCCTAAATAATGTAGGTACATACTACATAGGGAAATAATGATAACAGTTGTAATATTTTAGTTCGAACCGAAAGAAAAAAATGTTAGATACCTGTGTACTGTGTACTATAATTAATTAAAAATAGAATAACTAAGAAATAAATGAAATAATTCAGCCTTAATGCTGTTCTATATTTATTTAATATTATAGTATTCACTCAAAATAATATCAATGAAAAAATATACCAAAATAAGGATTTATGTAATAAATATAGTATTTATGTATGGTGAAAAAAGCAGTATAATATACTACCTAACCTATGACTAGGATTTTAAAGCATATACTTCTTTTTTTCCTATATAAGATAGATATGTTACTTTTATTCATAAATTCGTTTCATATCATATAATTCTAAATACATATATTTATTTATTTAAACGGAAATGCTTTTTTTTTTTTAATTTATTATTTAAGTTGTAAACATTTTATTTTGTTTATTGGCTTATAATGATAATGAACTATGACTATATGACACTACGGTGTTATAATTGTTATCATTACCTAATCAGTTTCTTATTTTTAATTTTTACAAGAAATCTGCAGATCTGTGTCATTTGATACAGTAAGAATATAGGCCGAAAGTAACAAATAAGACAGGTTATTATTTTGATAAAAAGAGCTACACAATGGGCAATGATGACACTTCCTATGATCATGATCGTATTCAATAAAACTATATTTTTGGATTTGATTTAAATGATATACGTTACATAAAATATGCTTCTATTATTTCCATAGATGTAGTGTTTGTTTTCTATATATAATAATATTTTGTTTAGTAACATATTAAGTCTTACAGACTATATGACTAAATATATGTTCATTACTTCTTTTTTATGTATAATATTTTTTCATTTTTTTTTATTTAAGTTGATCTTTAGTTATACACATATATATAGATAAATATGATTCTTTTTGTATTTTTCAAGCAATAAAATTGTTAGTTTTTTGTTATTTATTGTGTAGCCTTATATACTACATATCTGCACATATTCAATGGCGTGTTACAATATGGTACCAAGTTTAGAATTTATAAGATTTATTAGTTAATAAATAATATTTTGTTGAATTCATAAAAATGAATTTTAAATTCTTTATTATAATAGATATGTCCAATTATCTGTGAGACTCAAAATTATATTCAGGTAAAATTTCGATTTATTCTGTTTGAGTCGAACGTATAAAATAAACATATTTAGACACAAAATAATAATATACGTATAACGTATGTGGTTTTAATTTTCATTTGAAAAAATTAATATTTTAAATATAACCTAACCTAAGTAATTTAATAAATTGACCAATAGATAGGTATAATGTTTCGATTTGTGATTACTGTTAAGGCGAGCATTGTACGATAGGTAGGTATGATGGTAAATTTGTAGCTTGTAAAGATTGTATTTTAAATTATGTTTAGTGGGTGTCATTTGTCAAGGACGAACTTTGAAATACGTTTCACCTTTTACAAATTGTTTCAAATTACTAAGCGTCTCAGAATAATTAAAATCCTATTTATATATAATGAAGTGTATGGTAATATATTGATATAGTACATAAATTAATATTTGCTGCAAGTTCTCTTGTTTTTCAATTAGGTATATTATGTTAGGTACTACGTAAATACAATATTGTGTGTTAATTTAACACATAATTTAGTATATAAGATATTTCATATCTTTGTACAACAAATATAATCATTAATCATTTTGTATAAATGTTTATAAAACGTATTATTTGATAATACAAGTAAAACAATAATAATATCATGTTAGTGTGACAAAATTAATTTTTATATAAAACACAGCACTATCTTTAATATTTCGAATAATCTGTATAACTGACCATTAAAAAAAAAAAAAAATCTATACGTTTTAATCAGTGAGGTAGCTAAAGATTTTTTCTAGATATATGCAATGTTTTGATGAAAATATTAATATATAATCATATAGATTATAGACGACACATTCAATAAGATATAAACATTATTAATATAATAATTATTTTTGGAGAAAAGTGAGTAGGCCTTGGCTACAACAATAGTTTTAATAACTTAATTTAATGAAAATACAAATATAAAAATAGGAAGTTACAAATTAATGAACTAAATAAATTTCTTAACAATAAGGATCTCCTGGGAACCATGTATTCGTAATGCTGTTACATAAATTATAAAATAACAAAACGTATGTTCTGAATTCTGCAGAGCAAGTGAAATATGATGTGTATAATCATGTTGTTATGTCATGAATATAAAATATTATAATTTAGTTTTATAAGTTTAAATTCGATTTGATAAATTATTCTAAAATAATATTTAATATTGAAGAGAAGAGCTTGAGTATATTACTTGAAAATTTATTTGTTGTACTTAAAAAAATACATACCTAATTATTAGGTATATAAATGAAAGTTTTTTATGTGTATATCATATAATAATAATAATATATTATAAAACTATAGTTGCTGTAATTCTATGTGTACGAGTGTTGGTAAAAACTAAATGAGTACTTTATATTGATGTACAATAATTACAAGATCTGCAAACAGTTAAAGTGGTCATGCGATGTATGGCGAATATGTACGTAGTGGTATGAACAGCCAGTATATGCTGAATAGTGGAGTGGCGAACATATAATAATATTGAGTGAGATAAACACGATCAAATAGAATGGATAAGAACTACGAAATACTATTATAAAGAAAAATAAATAAATAGATAAAAGTAAATTGAGAAATTTAAATTTTGTAAACGTAAAATACCTAGGTTTAATAATATGAAGAAATATTTGTACAAACAATATTAATAACTATATTATAAAGACTATAATTAGGATATAAATGGGAATAATGTATTAAATGAATAAGATGCGTATTTTTATAGTGATTCTTTATGGCAACTATGAAGATGTATATCAAAATTTGACGTCATGGTATAAACGGAATACACTGTTATACAATACTAAGGAAATTTGATTTTAAAACAAAAACGTGTGCGCACCTATAATAAAATAAGATTTATCGCGGGTGGATTTAACATTTAAATGCATACATAAGACTGTCCATAATATTTAATTCTTAAGCCTGTTAAATATAAATCATTATGAATGTATCTGTCATTAATTTAGACTTATTTGTATTTTTCCAGGAAGTGTCTAACGACTAGTTTTTATCAGATTACGGTTCCCGGTACACGCACCGTTTGTGTTTTAAAAAGTCAGAAATTTTACTTTCGTTTGTTCGTCTTGGGTAAAGACTAGTCAACGTGGTTATACCATACACCAGTTATAACTATATTATTATAATAATATTATGTACCGATAAACGCGTATAGTCATCATACACAGACCGTGTCATCTGAAAGACGTTAACGCTGGTACTGCAATGGGCCGTGAGGTAAGCCAACTTGCCAACTATATTGTATTATAATAAATAATAATAATAACATTATAAGGTTGTTCGCGATGTAGACTTTCTTTGGTTGTCATAAGGTTGTAGGACTTAAATAGGAGTGAGAGAAAATAACACTTGACCGTAAATCGCGTTTTCGTTGCAGGGTGCACTTTGTTGGTCATCGTATTTTGAAAGACGAGCAGAAAGCGAATGTCAAATACCTATATACTATTATGTGTATATATTATATATATGCAGGTATATCATCGAATAATCGTGTGTTTGTTTCTGAACACGAAATTTCGTAGATTTTATTATTCAAAATATGATTTTCGTTTACCATCAAATGCATTAACCCCTTCAACACTTTCACCACGGTTGTATTTGATATAATGACGTATTAATATACGGCCGGAAAACGCATTCATCGTTTACGATACTATATAATATAATTATAATATAATTTACACACACACACACACACACACACACACACACACACACACACACACACACTCGCGAGCACTTTTGTTACAGGTAGTGTTTTTTTAAATTTTATATTATTCTTATACAAGTAAAAGCTTAATAGTGGAATCACGAGCCATTCAATTGACCGTTCACGTAATGATTTATAATTTTGTTTGTTGTATTATCGCTATCTCATAATACATATAATACTTATATTATATACATAATATAAAAGTCGAATTATTCGACCGTTCGCATGTGATTCGGTTCTCCGCATTGTATTTGATACTAATTTCAGTTCAATTGATAAAATAAGCATAGCGAATGGTTTTGACGTAATTAAATCTACAGAAGAAAGTCCATTGATATATATCTAAAATGTACTATTTAGGCACATATATTGATATTATTATATTAAGATAAAAAAGTTAACAAATGTGTAGTATCAAATACCTACCTACGTAATCGTATAACTTACTAACTTATAATAGCCTTACGTTCTAATAGTTGTCGTATACTATAGTATCTATACGACTTGACTGTAGTGTAGATACCTGTCCAAACCGTTACGATTCAACTTAATAACCTTTTTATATACCTTTCCGGTAAGTGGTAATGCGTTAGATCATAAGTTCATAACATAATATTTAAGTAAACTTATACCTATTACGTTTTAATTTTAAAAACATAAATTTTACACTAGATCTGATTACTATTCTATAATAATAAATTATCGTGATTAAACAAAATCCATGGATTTTTAACTGTAGATTACAGCCAAAGAAATATAGAATGGGTTGCCCAACGAGAAATTAAACATAAGTGGAACACGTTTTATTTGTACCTAAGTAAGAAAAGATGATTGTTACGTAAAAAAAGACGCGTCGAATAAGGACATAATAAATAATGAAATACTTTAGTGTTACACATTATTATTACGATGTATGACTGTATGAGCATACATATGAGAATGACAACATTTTCCCAAACTATTTCGAATATAATTTCCGTTTTTGGTATGAAAAATAATGTATTAATTATTCGACAGACTTTAATTTTTTTCTTAGACTCAACATAACATAACACAACATTAAAATACGTTGAATCTTTTGAATATTTTTTTATTAATTGGATACAATTTTATACATAATTTATACAACCAATTACAGAGTTACATAACCATTGTTCACACATGAATTGGGTACGAATTACATTATACAAAATAAACGAAACAATATTTCATTGCCTAATAACGAAATTAGGTTTATAGATTCTAGTCAGGAAGCCTTTAATTTAATTTAAATAATAATTAAACCAATCAATTTCCATGAGTTACCGAATTAATACGATTGCTATTATATCTGCACGACGTGACTTCTTTCACAATAATATTATATTATATGGCATAACTAATGGCATTTGTATTGTTTGCAATTGGAATCAATCATATATTCTTAAAACGTACTATATAGTGAGGACTGAGAAGTAGTAAGTTATCATTATTAGAATGGCTGATAAAAGAACGTATAAAATAGTAAAATTCTATAAACAAATACTAATAATTTTAATTAGTTAACATTATTATGCCAGAATAGTCATTTAATATAGTATTGCAATATCTATAATTTCCTATCAATTATTGTATCTATAACAAAAAGATTTATATACCAATGGTAGTATTTTAGTAAGTATAGGAAAGTAAAACAACTATTTAACTTTCATTTAATGTAATAAATGTTAATAATTTAATCTATTATCTATTTTATTTCACAGCTTAAAATAATTTAGTTTATGTAATTTACATATAATTTTTTTCTGATTAAAATTTAAAGAAAAATTTTAAAAACAAACTATTCTCACGTATAATTTTCCTATTCTCTGAAGATCTATATGAAATCTAAATATGAGGAGCTACTAAACTTTCAAATCTACAAAAAATTCAATAACTACAATCAATTATACTCTGTTCAATTACCTACTACATGTACACCATTCTTGGTCTCCAATCACACTTTCATCACTCATGTTAGCAAGTAAATACGTAGGTACCATTTCCAGAAAACATTTAGCGCATCTATATATTATCTATATTAAACATTTTTGATTCCACTTAACCAATCAATAAAACTTCCTTGATAAAAACTTGACATAAATAATATTTCCGAAAATTCGCTTAGAAACTTAACTCAATGATAGTACAAATACATTCTAAAAGAAAGAAAAAATTACCTCCAGCTTAGTTTATCATCTATTTTTAAAAAATTCTCACTACTGGATGACTTCTTTTACTTTGCTTTATACCAAGTAAACATTATACCATCTTTATTACAAAACTTACCGTGTGCATCTAATAAAATAAATATTTACTTATTATTATGTAACATCGTAAAATATTACACAATTACAGCATTTTATTGATTACCTACCCATTATTTTTTTTCCCTGAGAATAGAATAATGAATTTAAAGTATAACATATTTAATTTAACTTCTTATAAATGAAGTATTAAAGTGCATTATATTAAGTATGTAATATTTTACTAAATTCTAAAATAGATAATAATATTTTTTTTTTTTTTTTGTTAGTTATTGGAAAAGTGGCGATTAATTTTTTCAATTTATATCTCTTTATATTAACTAGTTTTTTTATGAAACCAAAAACTATATACGCGTAGTCCAAATTAATACAGTTTCAATTAAATAACAAATTAAATTTGTTTTAATACACAAATATTAACAATGATCTTAAAAATATTAAATAATTGAAAAACTATGGTCATAAAAATTAAATTATCATTTATTATAATACTGATAATTATACACAATATTACAAACATCATTAAAATATATGAATAATCCAATGAACTGAGTTTTATAGGATTAAAATTAAATAGGTACATTAAAATTAACTAAGTATTAGATACAAATTAGTTACAGATATTTTAATAGGTACCTAATATTTTATAAACTTGTTGTTTTATAATATATTTCGTCGACTATAGTTATTTTTAAAGAATCAATATCTGGAGTATCTATAATGCATTGGATTGTTTTTTTTTTTTGTTATATTTAAAATTTATGTGTTCATGTATTATATCACTCATTACAATATATTTTATCATACACGATATACTTATATATAATATATAAATATTATATACATTACAACTACAACTATATATTATCTGTCAAAGTATTAAACGTTTTTTTTTATAAACATATATTATAATGATTGTATTATAGTTGGAAATTACTTTTAGAATATATAGAAGACATTTTTTATACTATCAATACCTCTTCAAAATAAATAAGTGACTATGTAATAGGTACATGAAAAAATTTTTAATTTTTAAGTTTAACTTTATTGTATTTATACAATACCTACTATAGTAGGTATTATAAATTTATAAATCAAACATTAAGTACAGTCAATTAAAATTAGGTCAGTACAGTCACCCACTACTCATTACCAATACTTATTGCAAAATAAATAAATTATAAGGTCCTAAAGGAAAAGTATCATTATTTTTATAACTGAAATAAAATAAAATAATTAAAATAGATTAGTTAAGTTTTTTAATATAAAAATCAATTTTAGACAGGATTTTTAATTTAAAAATGTATCAATTATTAATTATTATAGAGTAACATTGTTATGTGAATTGCAGGTTTATAAATCATATTAAGTTGTACTTACCATCTTGTACGATCGTGGCGACGAAGGCAAAACTGAATTTAAAAAAAACTGCACCCGCCCAGTTATGATTTTTCCCGACTATACAGCAGCAAGCCTAAACCGACAAAGAGCACTGTACCGAATTCACCGTAAGTCTTTGCTTTTTATATGTTTATAAACAGAATCAGTGGGGACTAGCTATTACATATTATCGTATAGGCACTTACTTCGTATATATATATAGATCTTTCGGGCATCATAGCGAAAGGTCTTCTCCCGGAGTCTGTCATCATCCAATGCCACCGCTACAGCAGCAACCTGACGACCGCGACCAAGCGCCACTATGTATGTTCGCGCACCAGTTACAATAGTGCATTACACCTTCGTTGAACCCTATTACGACCCCGAAAATGATAATACTTATAATTAGAGCTCGGAAATTTATGACTATAAAAACAATAAAAAATGACCTAAAAAAATGCAATTATGACATAAAAATGGCAAAAAATGTCCTTAAAATAGGGAAATAAAAAAATTACAAATATTTGTTTGTGGTAATTTCCAAGTTTTAAGTTATTGGCATAATGGTCGACAAGAAACGATAAGAAGTGAACAAGTGTGAAACCAGTAAAAATAATTAAAAATGTGGGAAAATTACCTAAAACTGTCAATAAATGACTTAAAAAGTAATAAGCACCAAAAAATGCAAAATAAAAATTAGTTATTCAGATTCACATGCTAATGAAACAGATTTGTGGCCAGAAAAGCATCGTCTAAGAATGTCCAAAAAAAAAAAAAAATGCGAAAGGCATCAACTTCCGAGCCCTACTTATAATAAAATCGTGCAATCGCTAAATAACCACGAATTATTTTTTTGTGTAATTTTCTTGCCTGTCTGAAGAATTTTTCTGATTTTCCCGACCGAATCTATGGTCATTAAAGATTAAACTGCTTTTTGTGGAAATTCGTTTTTTCTATGCTCCATATCGTTGCGCTAATTATGTATTCTCGTATATTATGTTACTTATAACAGTCATAGTTCACAGAGTTTAACTTTGATGAAACAATAAAAAATGTTTTAAAAAAGTAGTTACACAACTTATTAATAAAAATAAGATACAAATTAATGGATAAATTCGATTAAAAATAATCTATAAAGTATAAATTACACTTATTATTAGTTATCAGTGTAGAATACATAGATAGTTGATATTTTATTATTTTTTTATTTTACAAATATTCGATTTTACTTTTCGGTGCTCTTTCTATAACTATAATTCCATACTTAATTATAACTCTTTTAGTAAAAAATGGAAAATAAAATTATCAATCGCATTTGATACTACTAATAGAATTTTATCTTATAATAATTATACAACATAAAAAGTCGAAATTTTATGACATTAAGCAGGATCTTCAAAAAATTTCGAAACAATATGTTTAATCTATAGTACCTATGTATTAATACAATTACTAAATTATAATTATATTGTTTCTAAATCATCAATCGTATACGTCAAAATTTTGAAATTATTTACGATGAAATAAATTATATGTGGTACTTTTTTAAGATTGCAATAATATTTTTTAGGAAATGTTCATTCAATATAAACCATAATAACAAAACGCAACTTTATATCATTAACGGTACAGCCGTAAAGTTAAGATTAATTTCGTCGGTCGGTACAATTTCGAATCGCTTTACTAATGATACCTTGTAAACATATTACGTATAATGTATTAATATAAGGAAGTTTATGGTCCATTATTATTTATTACATTTTACTATTGTCTTTCGGAGATTGTATATAAGTACTAAATATCAGTAAATTGCACTGTCTGAAAGCAATTAAAAAAGTGAAGGAATACAATTATATATAAAATAAAATATTTTATGCAAGCGCTCTAACTATCCTATAGTATATAGTTATAATGATAGTTTAAGTTTCGATATGACGTATAATATATACCTCAGCCTTATGATTGTATTACTGCATCAATTGTAACATATTATTTTAATCATATTTTTATGGGAGCTACAGTATAATAAAGGATCGTAAATCAGATTGAAAATAGCATGCACGTAACATGATGATGGTAACTGCGTGATCCTTGAATAGGCGTATATTATTAATGCGAATATGAAGGTGTGTATAAATATATTATATTATATTTATGTACGTGTGCGACTCTGCAGGGTGGCGTTAAAAGCACATTGTTATTTCGCGTAATGCGTAGGGTTAGATAACAACACGAGTAGTTTTTGTTATGGAAACATAATAATTGTAATTATTGTATGTGGTCTATATATTTTTTCGTAATGTAACTATATGCATTGTAGTAATCACTACTGTTCACGAGTAAAAGTAAATCTCTAAACAATTCCGCACCGCAACTGAATAGTCTCCGCTCCAGACGATCTGCGAAAAGTAATAATACATTAATAGTGAAGCAAAAAATTGCTAATTGGTCAGAATTCCAGAATATAATTAATATCACGTATACTTTTTTTTTTTTTTGAAAAAATCAATTTTCTTTATTATTTAGTTGTGTACCTTATACATATTATACACGTACAAGAAAACGCTTTTTAGACAAGTATAAATTAAAATTAGCAGCAATTATAATGAGGTACTAGGTAGGTATGGTAATTAATTAGTAAGTATTCATTTAACAACTTCTGTAT
Source organism: Aphis craccivora (assembly GCA_009835225.1). NCBI lineage: Eukaryota > Metazoa > Arthropoda > Insecta > Hemiptera > Aphididae > Aphis > Aphis craccivora. The sequence continues at coordinate 3,327 of VUJU01003419.1, read as the reverse complement.
TTATTAGTAGCTCATTAAAACTAAATAATTTTTAGATATCACTGTAACAATGTTATGAAATCGTTTAACCAACGGTTTTACCAGCATGATGTTGATGTGTAATAAGTTTGTTCATCGTTCGTCAATAACCAATATAATGTTATGGTACTTTGTTACAACCTTATTATTTACCTATAGGAACTAGGAAGTCATACACGTTTATAGATTTAGCAGTAGCGTAATTATGAGGATATATCCCAGATGTTTTTTTTAGCAAAAAAAAAAAAGAAAAAAGAAAATTGACTTGATATTATAATTTATGAAAAATATATTTAATTTAATTTAATTGTTTACTTTGTTGTCTTTGAAAATCATTATAAAACCTAAATGGTATATTCATTTAATTTATGAAAATAAATTAATATAATATTGTGATCTATGAGATATTAATGGTTAAGGAAGGTGTGGAGGTTAGCATAAGTGGGGCAGAACCCCACTAGAACGATAGTATAAACTTATATCTCAATCCCACCCCAGGACCAATTCCAAATTACGCCACTGAGATTTAGATATTTTTAAAACGACAACATACGCATTTAATTTTTTTCTCCAAATACCTCATCTTTACATTAATGATAGAGATATGATCCGAGATATAATATATAATTACAATTTACAAACATTTATTCATGTTACTGTAGCGGTAATATGCGCGACAGCGACACATGTAAAACTTTAACGTTGGTACTTAAAACGTTGAGCAATGCATATAATTGTATATTACATTATTTATTATTTATATACAGAGTGGTTCACCAAGTGTGTCTATTCTCTGATAATACGTTTTTTTTTAAATTTCGATTTTCTGAATTTTTAAATGCATTCAAGGATTATGTATTAAAATCATTTATTTTATTTCATCAAAGAGTTACTTTGTAAAGTTTAAATCATTATTTTTTTATAAGAATAATTCTATTAAATTTTTAATTGTTGAACTCGTGATAAAATGAACATAATATTAAGCTTTATACGAAGGTCTTAAGATATAATATTTCTAATAATGAGTAGGTATTGGGTTTGCATAATATTTGAAATAAATATACCTAATATTTATGCTAGGTCACTTAAGTTAATACTGAGCTAATGGTCTTTTAAACATGATTTAGAGGTACATTATATTTTAGTAAATTTTAAATATATCAATTATTTTATGCAACTGGGGGCACACGGTTTTTACAAATTATAAAGTGTCATACCTATATTAATATTAAATGCTATAATTTTAAAACTATCATAGAATTCATACAGTGGTGGATCCAGAAATGTATCAAGGTGGGGGGAGGTTAATACGATACTCAACGCTGAATATAACTAGTATTTCTCACAAGTCACAATGTCATAAATTTGTATACCTATAATAAGCTCATGGGGGGTACTTACCCTATTACCTCCCCCTCTTGGATCCGCCACTGCATTAATATCCTATATAAACCTAGCTATTATACTTAATATATTAAGTTTATAATAATGCAAAAACTACTCGTTCGAATATTTCGATTTCAAAGCATCTATATTTTCAAAAATCTGCTTAACAATTTATAGTAAAAAAGGGGATTTTTATTTTAAAAGAAATGTGTACCGTATACTCCTTAATTAGGTACATAGTATATACATTTAATTATTTATAAATATACTATAGCTGACCCCGTGCACTTCGTTGCCCGTTAAAAATACCAATTCTATAATATGATTCACTAAGACATTTTCATTGACCATTTTGATTCTCAAAAAACTTGTAAATATATTCTTATAAATATAATTCAGAAATTCAAAATTCAGAATTTAAATAAATCTATTATTAAAGAAAGAATAAAAAGTGGTGATCTTGATTCAATGGTTATTAAATTATATATAATTAAAATTCTAACTTATAACGGTGATAGTGAGTGGTGACTATTGTATAAGGGACTATAGTATAGATGTATCACGTATGTATGTATTATGAACATCATTTTTTTTATTCAAATCAATGGACTATCGCGAAAGTGATTTCATATTTTTCTAATATCACGCGTGCTGTCCGATAAAACGACGATGTCGAAAGTCAATATTTTCTCATGCAGACTCTTAGGTATAACTGTCGTGATATTAACATTTGTGTATGTAATGTATCAAATTTAATATAAATTACGCATTGGCACTATGTTTAATACGTGTATATGTTATACGAAATGAGTAGTGAACAAAAAATCCAAATGTCTATTACCTACTATACGGTGAAGACGATCGCTGATATGGCCCCGAGGCGACGTACAATATGTCCCCTTAATTATATCATGTTTATTCTTTCGAATATGTGTAGATGCGTATTTTCTGCATCGCCGGTGGGTGTTCTTACATAGCCGGTTAACCTAGACCCGGTCAACCACGAATACTTACTAAATGGCGATGTAGGTTGGTCATCGCTGCCAATCAGCCCAACACAGCACGTTCGTAAAATAATAATAAAAATTATATTATGCCCGATGCATCCCACGCCAAGTGTTGTTCGCGCTTAATATCGTTCAGACTAACAACGATGAAGGATTTGTTCTAATTCGATTTGTTTTTACACATTTATTATAGTATTCAGTTACCAATAATATCGTCTAACGTGTGGGATCACCAAGGGCATTATAAATGCATAGTTTGTAGTTTTGTATATTATCTTTAATACTTATAAGTAGGCCAAAATTCTAATTTAATACGAGTTTTGCACAATTTTATCCGTCTTGTTTTGCATAATATACATTTGAATTCAAATATATTAAAAATGTTGCTAAAAAAAAATCTTGACCGTTGCTGAAAACAAAATGACTCAAATATTTAAAGAAGAATTTGGTGTAATATATCAATTTAATTTTCAGAAAACATTATCCATCATAAATCATTATTTTTATTATAAAAAAAAAAAAAATAAAGAATTTAATGATATTTTAATACTTGTACTCAAGTACTTCACTTACACTGAAATCACTGTTAGTTATATTTTATTATATGATCTATCAACATTATCAACATAAAGTGTAAAGAGTAAAGACTTTATTTAATAATGATAATCATTATACCCGAAATATACTTCTAAGACAAAGCGTTATGTAATAGTGAAATACATTAATATCTTTTATACTTCCTATACATGTGATATATACTCGTATATGCTATTCAATTACTCGACTAACTCCTAACATAAATAGTTTTTATATTAACACAAAAATAATAGGAAATGTATATGGTAACTATAATTATCAAGTAGAAAAATATGTATTGCGATAAAAATAAGCTAAAATCATTTATTGTTTTTGATCG
>VUJU01003418.1:0-26031 GCA_009835225.1 Aphis craccivora | reverse complement strand
TTATTCTATGCTCCAACTACTCATATACTAATTAGATACCTACAGCATTAGCTTAAAAATATATTATGCGTACATTTTTATTTTAGCATTGAAGAAAATATAGACGGCCAATTTGGGGCTCAAAATTGTAAGTTGTACAGGGCCCACGAATTGGTAAATCAGGCCCTGTACCCACTTACCCACTTTTTAATATTTTATTGCTTTGATTGTTTTGTTACCAAAGCTTTTGAAAGTATGACCAATGAGAGAATATCTTGCTAAAAACTAGTTGTAATAATTTTAGTGTACCTAACCTATATAACTTTGAAATTAATTTACGCGAAATAAGACATGGCGCTACGGTGGTATCTGCTGTTAGCTGTTTGTCGCACAAACCGGTTTTATATAATATTGTGTCGTTCCTCATTATCATTGCTTTGGGTTTTGACTGTTTCGAGGAATCCATATCTCTTATCCATACCATCTTCTCTTTGTATTTTTTTCCTTTTTTTTTTTAATATTTTTAAATATGCACAACTCATAGCAACATATGCTGCAGAAACTATAACCTTTTCATCGACACTGTCCATTTTGAACTGATTTAAAATGAATAGAAAAAATTATTCGGTATACTATACAAGCTTTGGGGGAGATATGACCAACGACCAGCCCAATATTCGGCAAGTGTCACCTTGGCCAAGTACACCAGTCGTGTGGGACCGCCTTCACGCACGCTTACGTTCATTTACTTTACACACATAGACACGCAACTAGACAAGGCTACAAAGAATTGCCTATACAAAACTCCTTAGAAATGGTTGTGCTGCAGTTCCCTTAAATATGAATTCAAATATTCAATAATAAATCACTGTATATTTGCATAGGTACAAAAAAAAACTGTCTGTCAGTCAATTTCGTAAAGTACAACTTTTATTTCTTAATGCATTTTACTATAAAGTATGTTAAAATAATTGTTGTCATTAATTTCGCATTTTTATTAAAATTATTTATATTTATTTGATAAAAAATGATTAATTAATTAAAAATTATACATCTATAATAATTAGCTCAAAAATAGTTAAAATATTAAAAATTATATTTTACGTAAAGAAAATGATAATTTAAACATTTTGGTAAAAATTTAAAGTAGGTACCTTAGTATCTTGGTTGTTGGCGTTTAAATTATAATAAACTTATCGGTTATCGCGGCTATCTTTCTTTACGCAGGCGGCGGGCTAATAACAAAAAAAAATTGAATCAAAAATGATTAAAAGTTAAAACTATTACAAAAACTAAAAATAAAATTTAAAATTAGAAATTAATAAGTAACTCGATGAGGAAAATGCATGTTTATCGCTTTGTGATATGTTGTATAGAAAATTCAAGACACTTAAAAAAATTAAAAATCTAACTGTATATAGTATATAGATTTGGTGAAAATTTCAACTACCTATTTACAGTGATTAATTTTGAGTTTAAAGTTACAACCATATAAAAAAATCGAATTGGTCGAAAACTGGTTTTGTGAAAAAATTACCGTTTTACCGTCACTTTTTTTTTTTTGTTTTTCTCGATATTTTTGAAAACTGTTGGAAAATGTTTACTTTGACCTCTAACTATAATGCACCAGCCACCAAGTATATTCACTTTGCCATCGGAAACCACCTCTGAAGTTTGAATTTGAAACATAATTTTGACAAGTTATGTTGTACAGTGTACACAGACAAAAAAAACACATATCATTGTAAAATCAACACATTCATCAGTTCGTTCAGAATCTTAAACTACATATCCAATACTATAATAGTCACTTCTGGAGTCCCTTAGCTGGATGACCACCTCTCTCCATTCTTATTTAATTTTTTTATAAATGATATTGTTCTTTCCATTACCGAATTACTCAAATATATTACTACTCTTTGAGAATACAAACAATTTTAAATACCTATTTAAAACTTTAATTATATAATTTGCAATATTATTGTTTAGTCTATCAGATTATCAATGCAATAGTTGTCTTGTTTTTTCTCTTTCCTCCTCTTTTTATATTATACTTCTGTTTTTGATTTTAAACTTCCATTAGGTATATCAACTACTTATTCTATATTGTTTAGACTTAAACATTTGGACTTTAAGTCCGTTGTTATGAATAAAATAAATAAATATGTCCTATACAAATGCACATAAATCATATTTGTAAGATTATGAATTTCTTACGCACTTAAAGATATTAAATTGTTTATTTCTAGATTGTTGCATAGTAATATTAGGTAAATAGGTACCTAGAATACAAATCTTACACGGCATGATTATTAATCTAAAAAGTGTGTATACCTAAGCATATTTAAATTATAACTGTCTGTATTCAAAACTTTGTGTACATAAGTGCTGAGTGTAATCATGTCTTTGAATATTAAAAATACCTTAAACAGATACCTACTCATTTTGCTATAAATACATTAAAACATCATACACACTTTCAGATTCATTTGAAATTTACAAGTAACAGATTGACAATTTCAATAATAATCATGAAATTTGCTTTAGCGTTTGTGTTGTTGATTGGTATTTCTTGCCAAGTAAGATAAACTCTTTTTTTGTTAAAATAATGATTAATTTACATAAATGTCAATATTATTATTTTGTAATAAGTAAAATAAATCACCAAATACAATCGTATGAAATATTTTATTGTTGAATTAGATTGGACAAGGAGATTGTGCTCCAGATGGAATGTATGAAAGTTTAAGTGGCATGTTCGGCGGAGTATACAGCTTAACTCAAAGTGCGTACTATTCGATCAAGGGTCATCTTTCACCATGTGAGTATATGATTTATATTTCTGTGAATATTTCATGATGTAATATTCTACTCTCATTATACTTTGATACCAAAGTACACAATTATAAAATAAATTTTTTGCTTCAGTTAAATTACACTCGAAATTTTAAAACTTTAATATGTCAATATCTATTTAAGTTCAACTTGAATATTCATATTATACAAAGCACCTATGTCCAATAGTCACAATTTTTAAAATTATATTCAATATTTTTCGAATAGTGATTAGGTCCACAACTATAAAAAGGATAGATCCCAGAGCCTTTTTTTTTAATGTTTAATGCATTGACTTATTGAGCCCCCAAATTATGTTTAACCAATAAATTATATATCCCCTCCTGAACAAAATTATAACTACGCCATTGAAAGGGCAATACAACTCTTCTAAAAATACCTGCCTTAATAGTTAAATACTTAAATATATTTTCATACAAAAGTAATATAATTCAAATTAGAACATCTACATTATAATTTTAAATTTACTATAGGAAAGTGACAGGTACCAAGATCTTCATGGATTTTTATAGCTTTCTGTGTTCCATTGTCTGTCATAACTACCAATTGCCTCAATCTTTCAATTTCATTCGTTAGGAGTAGTTAATCTCCATTTTCTTCTCCTAACAGTGATAACCAATAATTCTTTAGAATCTAAAGTTAACATGATCCTATCTCTGCAACGTTGTCTAGGCAATCCTCTTGGCCGTTTTGTGTTTAGTTTCCATTTCTAGCCCAAGCTAATGAGACTTCGACCATCATACATGACCAGTCCAGATTAGCTTACTACTTCTGAGGACTTCATTAGGATTATTATAATCTTTTTTTCATCAATTTCAATGTAGTTCTTCTTAGTTCAGGCCTGGTTGTTATCTATATAGTTCACGTCTGACAGGATCTGGTGTCCTAAGATTATTTTACTTAGTTTAATCGTTTTTCGAAAAATTTAATTTAAATTAATAGCTGAAAATTTTAGACTCTGAGCGGAGCGATGAATGTATTGATTTTACAATGTTGTGTCTGTGTACCCGAGAACATGTCGAAATAATCTTCAATTTCAAACTGTGGGGGTGGTTTCCTGTAGAAAAATGAATCTAGTTGGTGCATTGGGGAGGTCGTTTTTTGAATTTCCTTATAGTTTTCAAAAGCGCCGGGAAAAACCAAAAAAAAAAAAAAATTAAGGAAAAAAGGGAATTTTTACGCAAAACCAGTTTTCGACCAAATCGATTTTTTTATATGGTTGTAATTCAAAAACTAATCACTATAAATACTTGAAATTTTCACCAAATATTTATGTCATTGTTAACTATATACAGTAAAATGACTTTTTTTGATTTATTTATAGATAACTGAAATTTTCAATTTTTTCTGAAAATTATTTTTTGGAGTATCGATAACATTTTTTTGGCCCAATGAAAATACTTGAAAATTTAATACAAAGTTCCTCATAAGTTATTCTTATGGCGATTAAAAAATTACGTATAAGAAATAAGAATACATAGGCACAAATTTTTTTATTAGCATTTGAAGTTCAAATATTGACAATAATTCATCAAAATCATGAATAATTGCAAATTATTTTGTAGGTATAATTCATAAATTTTTTTGTATAAGTAACTCAGAGTTGAAAATTTAATACAAGATTTTTCATAAGTTTAGCTTACATTAATTATAAAAGAACTTACATTTTGGTGTATTCAGGCCATTAAAACATAAGCCACCTTTTTCACTAACCACTGGAAATTATATCCTAGGCTGACAAATAATCTCCGTTCAGAATCGTTTTTCGTATACAATGATACCTATCATTGGATTCAAATTTAATACTCCTATAATATATAATAATGATCCATACGGCACCTAATGCACAGCAGAGCGGTACCCACTTTTTTTAATTTGATTATTGTAATGTATTAAAGGTAATATACAGTAAGCAGAATTTATTATGTTTAGTAAGAAAGAAAATGATGAAATATTAATTTTCAACTTGTCTGTTTTTTTAATGAGTAGTAACAGAATATCTACCTTCACCACCTGGTTCATTAACCAGTGAATTATCTAACATGGAAAAATCCGCGGAAGATGTAGAGTCTAAAGCTGGAGATATGTTGAATAGTTCCTTGGATTCAGCAGAAGATCTAGGGTCTGATACTGGAGATTTAATGAAAAGTGGCATGGGCAAAATAAATGATGCTGTATATGACTAGATTACGATTAGAATTATAATTAGACACAAAAAAGTATATAATTCTCAATATAAATACAATAGCTTATTTTTAATACACTTTTCTTGTTATTTGAGAATCTTTAATTTGAATTACTATTTTATAACTGTAAAAATTCTATACAATTTTTATTATATTATTATATATTTTTATTTTTATTCTACATATTTATATAAGTCTAAACTGAAATGTTCATAAATAATTATTTAAAATTATTATTATTATTATTATAAATATAATACATTCTAAAACTGATATTATTTTTGCATGTAATTTTTAATATACAACAACAATAATAATAATATAGGTAATACATTATTGACACATACATGTGTAAATATTTATTTACCATGGTAGGTACTGTTTTAATTAACATAAAAAACATAATAGGTTCATATTATAAAGTCATGGCTATTTAATTTAAGTACAATGCCAGTTATTATTATTTTTATAATTCATAAATTATTGAATTGAAAATAGTACTAACAAATATGAAATATTCATAATTACCTACACAATTCAAAATCGGCAATAATGAAAAAGCTTATTCTCTGTCTATATAGGTTTTATATATATATAAAAGATGTTAAAATACAAACATTTAGCTCCGATTCATACAGATCCGTTATCAAATACCTCAAAGAGAAAGCCGTCTCCTTTCACTCATATCAATCTAAAGATAACAAACCGTACAGAATCATCATCCGAAATCTTCACCCCACTAGTGACGTAAACTATATTTCTAAGGAGCTGTCGGAATTCGGGTTCCAAGTTAAAACATAACAAATGTACTTCAAAAATCCACTAAAACACCACTACTCCTATTTTTCGTCGATCTAGAACAATCGGAGTCCAATCAAGACATTTTCAAACTAACACTTCTCTGCTACTCTAAAGTTAAAGTTGAGACTCCCCACGTTAAAAAGAAATCCCCCAATGTCAGCGATGTCAATCCTACGGCCACACCCGCAGTTATTGTTTTCATAACCCAAGATGTGTTCGATGTGGAAACAATCACAAATCAACTCAGTGTCAAAAATACTGTTCTGAACCAGAAAAATTCGCGCTATGCGGTGGCTCTCACCCGGCAAACTATAGAGGCTGTCAAACACACAAGGACGTATTAAAACACAGAAAATTACATCTTACACCCCTTACAAAGAAATAATAACAAATCTCCTCATACCTCTTTTGAAACTAATATCACTTAAGATAATTTAAAATCACAAAATTTCTCACCACTTCCAAATACTGGTTATATACAACCTACTATACCCAACATCACCAAACCGTCGGGAAACCATTCTAACCACTGGTCCAAAAATGAGGTACTTGCCGAAAATAACCTAATCAATCAACTTTCTTTCTTTATAAGTGAATTAGTCATTAATCAATCCCATGATTACACTTCTCACGACCGTCATAGAGAAATTCATCAAGGATGGCCGTTAACCAACTAACTAAACCTATCAACATACTCTTATGGAATGCCAATGGAATACTAAACAATAAAATTGAACTATAAATATCATTAATCGAAAACCAAGTCGACATAGCCATGATCTCCAAAACACATCTCACAAATAACTCGGCCTTTAAAATATTCGGTTACAACATGCTAAGGGCAGACTACCCCGACTGTACCGCTCATGGTGGTGCAGCGCTAATTATCTCTAATAAAATAGCACACACTCCATCTCAACTCTCTACATCACACGATCTGCAAATAACCAACACTTCTTTGCTTATCGACTCCATACTAGCCTCTATTGCTTCTGCATACCTTCCCCCAGAACGACAATTCCCGGAAAACGAACGCCTCCAATATCTATCCACGTTAAATCATACATTCTTATTAGGAGTTAACTTCAATGCCTAACACCATTGTTGGGGATGCTCAAAAATCAACACCAGAGGCCGTCCTCTCCAGAATCTTATCAGAATAAAACACGCCAAAGTACATGCACCACGAGCACCAACCTACTAGCCTTCTCACCTAGGCCGCAACCCTGATTTTCTTGACTTCTTCATCTCTAATCCATAGATAATATCTATATTATCTATGCTCTAACCTTCCAAATCATCTCCAGACAAAACTAACCAACCTAAATGATCCAGCGTCTGACTATACTCCAGTTCTAATTCAAATAAATGCCTCAATCTCATCGCATAACAATAATAATCCTTCCCAAATAATTTGGCCAAGGTTTCGTAGCATCATGACTAGAAACTCACACCTCAACATCAAGCTAAAATTTCACGCAAACATTGACGACGCCATCAGAAATTTTACTGAAACTATTATCAACGCAAAAAATAATTCCTCCCTTCCAGTTCACAATCTAAAATCTGATCATCTTATCACACCTGAAATCAGACAACTCATAACGGACAAACGCAGAGCCCATAACCGCTGGCAATACTCTCACTACCCTGAGGACAGGCAAAAATACAATTTACTATCTAATAAACTTAAATCTCTCTTCAAGACATGCAACCATGAACTTTATAAATCTCACTTTGCTAACATTTCCCCAAACAAGGGCACACTGTGGAAAAAACTAAATTTCTACTCCAACACAAGGAAACTCTCCCGCCACTAATCCGAGAAGACAACACAAAAGCAGTCGTGGATCAGAATAAAGCCGAACTATTAGCCTCTCACCTCGCTGACTCTTTTAAGCCACACTCTTCACTCCCATGCCTAAATCACATTGAATTAGTCAATACATCTCTACTCTCTACACTACCGATGGCCCCAACAGCTAAACACACAACGCCTGCCGAAGTCCCTAACATTATCAAAAACCTGAAAACCACTAAGTCACCCGGTCATGATAAAATCTCAAATAAAATTATTAAAAACCTCCCACCTAAATCAATTATTTGGCTGATATACATATTCAACGCTCTACTTCGCCTATCATATTTCTCTCCCACATGGAAGCATTCTATTATCATAACAATATTGAAACCAGATAAACCTTTTAACAGTCCTACCTTGTACAGACCGATTAGTCTCTTACCAGCATTTGGCGAAATGTTTGAAAAAATAATACTAAAAAGGCTAATACCAATAGCTCATAATGAAAAAATCCTGCCTGACATTCAGTTTTTATTCCGTTCCAGTCATTCAACCACCCATCAACTACACCACGTAACCGATTTCAACTCCTTGGCACTTAAAACAAAAAAATACTGCTCTGGAGTTTTTCTAGACGTTGCGAAGGCTTTCGACACCGTATGGCACCAAGGATTACTGTGCAAACTTAAAACAATATTTCCAGCCCCTTACTATCTCCTTCTAAAATCTTACCTTGAAAACAGATCATTCAAAGTCAGAATCAACGACAAACTTTCAACCCACCATGATAGAGCTCTAGCAGGCGTTCCTCAAAGCAACGACATTGCCCCATTTCTCTACATTTTCTACACTGCTGATATTCCAGTTAATCAGTTCACTCTTATTGGAACTTATGCAGACGACACAGCCTCAAATGCCGACCCTGCCGTTACCAGTCAACAAATCCAAACCCATCTAAACACCCTTTTGTCATGGTTCAACAAATGGGGGATCAAAATAAACGAGACCAAATCTTCACATATTATCTTTTCTCTAAGACCACAAGACTGCCCAACGGTCACTTTGAACAACTCTACTATTCCGCATTGCACCCAAGTTAAATATCTCGGCCAAACTCTTGACAGAACACCCGCATCTCAAGGACAAACGGAAAAAGTTAAACAGCAGACTTCACCTACTCAGGCCCTTATTAAGATCCAGCATCAACATCCAAAATAAAATTATTATATACAAATGTCTCCTCCGTCCTATCTAGACTTATGGCATCCTATTCTGGGGCCCAGCCAAAAAATCTAATACTCAAACGATTCAATCTTTCTAATCAATTTGTCTCCGTATTATTGCCAAAGCTCCCTGGTACATAACGAACAAAGTACTACACGATGACCTTTAAATCAAAACCATCCACGACACAGCCACTAATTTCTACAAAAGGTTTCACGGTAAACTCCTTTCGAATCACAACCCTCTCATCTCTCAATTGGCCTCAAAAACACTTCCTGACAACCCCACAAGACGTCTCAAACGCAACTGGTGCAGAGATCTTCTTAACCTATAAAATATATTTATATTATTCATAAAAATTCTAATTCATTGTAAAAGGTGACTCGACTGCGAGTCTTCCAACACGTTACTCAAAGCCATTTTTATATTATCTTATTATACCATATCATATTTACTTATTGTATATATTGTACAGATTGTAAATTCTCAATAAACGCTTTTATCTATAAAAAAAAATTTTCTTCTTAGTTCTTAGTAATATTTGATTTTTTTTTCATTTAAGTTAACATTTATAAAAATATTATGAACTAAAAAAAAAAATAATAAAAATAAGCTAAATATATAGGTAATACATATATTTGAAAATACAGAGATTTGATCATCAATATTTTTATTAGTAATTATAATAGATGACATAAATTTTTTAAAATAACATATTATAATGTAACACAATATGATAAATTGATAAATATAAACAGTATAAAAATATTTATTATTAAATTTTTACAAATGTTCAATAATAGAACAGAATCATTTTAATAACAACTTGTGAGGCCACATGAATAAGTAAATTATATTGATAAATGTAGTATAACGATTAATATAAAAACTAAATACTGCTAGAGTGTTATCTAAATAATGGTAATTACTAATTTTGAAAAGTAGTAAGATATAGGTATAAAATTGGTACATAATTTATAATTAATAGTGTTTGTTTACTTTTTCGAAATTAGTGTGGCAAGAACTAGAAATCATTACTTATCTATATGAATAAGTAAAATGAATTAATATTATGAACAATTAAATCAAATTTATAAATAATTAAGCAGTGCCATAACTACACATTACGAGGCTGAAGTACAAATCTTAATGTAAGGCTTAAATATTTTATCAAAAAAGTAAGGTCTTTTTGTTGGAAATAATAAAGTTTACAGTTTTATATAGAAAAAAGGTAATCCCCTTCCCCAAGAAAAATTCTTAATTATGCCACTGATGTTATCGGTGATATGAGGGCTTATAATAGTTTGGAGGTTGTTATGCAATGCATACATTGCACACTCGGTAGTTAAAACACTGCAAATAAGGTATAATAACATTTGAAAAAACTTACTCTTAATAGTTTTTACCAGTGCAATGTGCTAATATTGCCATAAAACACATTATTATTAGAATTACATTTTATGTATAAACTATAAATAATTAGACAATAAATATGAAAATTGTATGATCACTTTGTAATTCTTTTCAACTAAACTGATTATAGTTAGTGGGCAAAAGTTCAAAAACTGAAAAAAATAATCTTTGAAAGTATGGTACTTAATATTGTAATATATACTCATGGGTTTTATAGTATTGCTATACTTATACAGTAAGTATTAATTATCATCAATAACTGCATTTAAATTATTTAATTTAAATTTAAAAAAAAAATTTACTGAAAAAATCATCATCATTTTAAAAAATGTAAAATATTTTACTGGAAAAAAAAAATAATTATACTTATTACATAGGTACTGTAATTCAATGAACGAAATGCATTTTTTTTTAAATGGAATTCAACTAATCGAGTAGGTATCATTGTTTTAAAATATATAAATTTTAATTTTAAACATAAGTATAATAATATTCACAATACCTATTTGGTGGATTGGTAAAATTCATATGATAAATTACATAATAGGTATATTGAATATTCATATTATATAATTGACAGTACCTATCACATAATCTGTTAATATCACATTGATAATAATTAATAATGATAGATTTGAAATAAAAATGATTAAAAATAGTTTGTTACAGATGCTCATTTAATCCAAATACATTTCTTTCATTACCCACATCATGACCCAAGATACAATACAAATATTTTTATTTTTTCAAAATACATTTTAATTTTTCTGTAATTTTTTTAATGGTTTTCTCACAAAAACAATTTACTGAGATATTCATACAATATCTATAAAACTTATTTTTTTTTGTCGCTCATGCTGAGATAAATAGATAAATAACATATGTTACCTATTAAACTTCTAACAAACTTAATCAAAATTTTTATGTATTTTATACATTTATATCCATTATCCATGTATAGAAAACAATAGTTTTCATTAATTAAAAAATCTTAAGTAAATTTAGAATTTGTTGTGGTATTAATTATCATTTATTACTTACTGAAACGGTAATTGGTCCCATATTTATTATAAATAAATAAATATTTTATTTTGCACTTATTGTTCACACATTTTATTACAAAAAATTTCAAGGATAATAATTATTATCAATTGATAGTTACTGTTTAACAGAAAATACAACTAACATGTAATTGAAGTTGAGCCTGTATAATATAATTCATATGAAGTGTTGAAAACATAAAATATTAAGTTTCTACTTGAAACAAATAGTTCAATGTAGTGAAATTAATTAAAACACAGACAGCTAGTAAACATCAATCACAAATTTCACAGTTCCCTTAAATAAATATTCAACTAAAAATATTTATCTGCATTTGACCTTCCATGTGTAGTTATTAATTTAGTACCCACCTAAATATTTAATTTTAATGTGTATACCAAAGATAATTTTATAAGGACGATGTTGAAGTGGATGCGTCTGTTTGTTGGGACTGATTGAGAAAGGCTACATTGGACGCCTTTAATCTAGCCGTGTTTCCTTTTGAGATCAACATTCCTGGGTATGGAGATATGCTAGGTGTTGAACAGTGGCTGTTGCTCAGATCACACTGGTCAAGTAATCGTAACAATTCTTCGGCTGTCGGACCACCATTCGGTATAGGTTCTGGTGTGAAAAAAAGAATGATAATTATTATTAGTAAAATTAAAACAATAATACAGAAATTGTATAGTAAATGAAGTCTTAAGTCAAGCATAATATTTTTTACTTAAATGAGGCAACTTTATAAAGTAAAAAAAAATCTACACAAGGTAACTGCCTCTCTTTATTAAGTTAAATATAAACACTGATTTGGTGGTAAAATCATTTATAATATATTATACACAGGGCTTTTAAGTTTGTAAATTCATAAATTAAAAAACACTTGAATATATATGTGACTATAGTAAAAAAAAACCTAGGGTGCTTAGGTTAGGTTAGATTAACCAATATTTTTATCATGCAATAAAAATTCATAAAATATACAAACAAAAAATAATATTAATAATTTTTTTTCTTTCAATTTATAAATAAAATTTAATTACATCTTAATAATTTTTATTTTAAACTGCTATGAATGTTATATTTTAAATAAATATTAATAAATGTATTTTTTTTTTTTTTAAAGTTGCAGTTTGACCATTATTTTTAATGTCCAATTTTAAAACATTTAACTATATTGAATATATATTTTTTAAATGATATTATTTTTAAAATTTTTAATAATAAATTTAATATATATTTGTATAAAAAATATTAATACCTATTAACATCAAAACTAATAATAATGTATTAATAGTTACTGTGTTAACAATTTAAGATTTTAAAATCTTAAATATTTTTTAAATAAAAAAATGCATGATTATGCAAAATAAAATTTCTTGAATCAAATTTCTGTTAACTAGCTTTTAAGCGTTTGTAAAGATGATAAGCAAATGCATGGATTTACAAGCTACAATTATTAAAAATATGAATTTTTGTACTCACGTAGACATTTGTTAGCTAAATCTAAAGCTGTAGTCAAGTCCCACATTTGAATAGCCCCGTTACAGTGTCCAGTTAATATAAACCTTCGAGGTCTTGATCCCATACGACTAGAGCCTTCACATTCATGCACACAAAAGCAAGTAATTATCGTACAATCTACAGCTCGAATTATACAAACTCTGAAAATTAAGCAAACAAATATTATAAATAAAACATATGCATAACTGGTGATATACTATGCCACAATAAGTAAAGAGCTAACCATAAAAAAAAATATTTTTGTGAATAATTTAATACTTGTCTTTTACTATTGATTTTATAATGTATATATACTATTTTAGTACATAAATATAATAGATGCCAATGGGGAATTGTGCTAGTCAGTATTATTAAATAATGGTAATCCCTATTGTATAAACACTATGAACTTTGAATAAATAATACAGAAACTGAAATAGTACTCAATTTTTATAGTTCTACAACCGCGACTCACGTCATAGACTTTTGCGGATCGCATCTTATCGTAACGTTTTTACAAACAAATTTTTAATATGAATTTATGTATTATATAATAATATGACCTTTTTTTTTGGCATTTTGGCTGTTTCATATTTATTAAATATATTTGGTGGCTTGCGAGTCTCTTCTCACTGGCCACCCCTGTTCTACAATGACTATTTTTATTTACTATTAAATGTAAAAGACTTTTATACCATTTTTAGTTTATCAACATGCTAAAAATTAGATGTATAAAAATGACAGTATTTAAAAATGGTCTTTTTTAAAGATATCCAACATATAATTTCTATTTTATATACCAGTGGTTGTCAACTTTTTTGGGTCCACGGCTCCTTTTGATTTTGAAATAAAATATACAGTTCCCATACGAACATTTACAATAAATAAATTTATATAGTATTTAATCATTTTAATCTAACTTTTTTTAATGATAAACATGTAATTATTAATGATGAAAAAAAACATTTTTTTTTTTAATTTTAATATTTAATGACATGACTGAGCTTGTTTTTGTTGCATAATATTATAAAAACGTGGCGTAAATGTTGAAAGCACGATTCTCATTTTCTTTTCAGTATTCAGTCTTCTTCTATATTTAAATCCATAACTAGACCTAATTCACGATTATCGCCATACACATGCGCATGCACAACATGAATTGGTACGTGGACTTGGTGGACTCAAAAAAAAAAAAAAGTTAATAAAAACTATATTATACTATTGCAATTTCATTTTTAATTTTTACTGTAAACACAATTCCCTTAATAATAACTGACGACGCCTCTGGGAGTTGCGACACACAGGTTGAAACCATTGCTAAGTATATAAGTATATACAATATTGTAAAACTAACTAATATTTTTTAAAACATAAAAATTGTATATGATGACAAAATAAATAAGATAAATATTGTAAGTCATGAATGATGGAGTTGGTACGTCATACATAAATATTATATGTTGCACAGTTTTATGTTTGTTTAGTACAATATATTTTGTGATTGTTGATTTTGTATATTTTGATTGAAATCTATATTGACAAGATTGTAAACAAAATTAAATATTTTGATAAAAAAAAAACAATTAAAAATAACAAAGTTTAAAAATTTTTAAATAAAAACAACAATACATCGTTTAACTGAAAAACTATAAATTAAAATACATTGGATTCTAAACAATCATAATATAAATTTTCAATTATTATGTATTACCATTAATTTAATAGTTTATTATATTATAATCAACAATACTTTAGTAGTTAAAGCATTTATTTTTGTGAACAAGCACCATATTGGTTATTGTAATCTACTTTTTTGATGAGTTGATTAGAGAATCAAATTCCAAAAATGTACATTTATATTATATTTGTGTGCTAGACAATGTAATACTCTCCTCCTCCATCTTTGTGGAAAAATAATATAAATTATATTATAATAAATATTACAACCTAATTACAAATAATAATTTGGTTAATTCACGTGAATTCTTGATAATTCAGCAGATATTTATATAAAATTGAAATAATATTGAACTTTTATCTAGGTTACATTTGAGAATTTTTTTTATTTGACCTCCTAAAAAACCTATAACTGCACATGATTAAAATAACATTGTATATACAAAGTACCAAATCGACAAATTATGATAGCTGCATCATGAAAGGAATCTACTATAAGAATTTTTTCATATTTAATGTAGTATGAAAAAACAGTTTCCATTCCGTGAAATTAATAATTCATATAATGTATAAACCATTTACTGTTTATATTTTATACATATTATATAAATTGAACGATCTTTAAACATACATTTATAAACTATAATAATAAAATGTATTTAATATTATTAGTACTTAGTAAATAAATTATAAACATTTTACCTTTTACCATTGGATGCAAGACGAACAAATAATTCAGAAGTTTCAGGCATAACCTTTTGAACAAATACTTGTTCATCATCTTGCTCACCATATGGTCCTATTTTTAGAACAATAAAATGATACATACATTTATTATAAATTTTAACAAATTAATAGAATATATAATCTAACATATGAAAAATTATTAACCACAATCATTTCCAGCGCAGTAGCTAATACAGGGTTCGACTTCTTCAAGTGACAGTATCTTGAACGAAGCAACTGGTGTAGAACCTGGTTGTGTAGAAATCATGCCTCTAAATCTTGTTACACTCCATGTCCTTACATGATTATATTCACTGCAAACGGAGACAAGGAATTTCTCTGACAATGTAACCTTCATGAAAATAACAGTTAACAAAAATTAACATATTATCTAAAATTAGTATTTAAAACATACTTTAGTAACAGAACTTTGGTGAACAGTGAATGTTTGAAACAGTTGAGGACCGTGTCCTACAGTCTCCGGATGTTGAACAATCACACGTACTGTACCTGAACTTGTGCCGTATGCTATTTCAATCCAATTTCCACTGACACCTATAACAAATTACATTCATATTAAAATATTTTATTTTATTAAATACGGATTATTATTATTTTATTTATAATTACCTACCAGATATATAACTTTATATTTATTATTATAAGTCTATAATAATTAAGAAAAAATATATAAATTAACTGTTGGGAATTTAAATGTTATATAAAAGTATAACTTTTTGTCTTGACTAGGAGTAAATTTACTATTTTTATAATAATAATTTTCATAAAATGTTATACAAATATTGGAATTTAGTACATAATAATATATTAGACTTACAGAGATATTATGTTTAATTAAATTATGTCTACAAAATTACAAAGCACTATATCTATGTGTGTAATAGAGGGTTCTTAAAAATCAATAAGAACTTTGGCCACATACTGAAAAATATATAAGATGAGTTGTTCTGTTAAAATTCAAGATATACAATTTTTATTATTAATAGTCACGATTTTATATGGACACTATGATACTTCAATACTTGGTCTATGAATCAACACATATATGTCATTATCCGTAATCTATTATAACTGTACAACATTTTCAAAATGTTTTTAAGTTTAATATTTCTGGTGTAGGTAACGAAAATAGTAAACGTTATTTAAGTAATGTAATTTTTGAAACTTAAAATGTTGTTAATAACTTAGAGCCCAGGTTAGTTCTGTAGGTATAAATGTAAATAAAAATTCACTATAGTCTATATCAGGGGTTACCAGCGAGAAAAGACTAGCGAGCCACCAAATATATTATAAATATAGAAAAGCCAAAAATGTAAAAAAAAAATAAAGGTCATATCATTATATTATATAATACATAAATTCATACTAAAAATTTTTTTATAAAAATGTTATGATAAGATAAGAGCCGCAAAAGTCTATGTCGAGAGCCTGGTCTATACCATAAATATCAAAACATTGCTTTTTTTTTTTTTTTGCTGTGGTCTGAATCTGAGCAGATTTTTATAATGGGGGCCAAAGTTTTTTTTGGAAAAGGTAAAAATGTGATGAAATGAAAAGAAAGAAAAAATATTTCACTATTTAATTTTTCAATAATTTTTTAGAAATTAAATATTTCATCAATGTAAAATACCACATTATAGTTTCAGTTAAAAAAAAAAAATAGGACACTACTACAAAATGTAAACCGTTATTGAAATTATGATTTTCTGACATCAAATGTGTCAACAAATCTAATGACAGATGATTGACAAATTAAGTAGAACTGATAGAATGTAAACACAAGTGTTGAATATTTTTTTGAGTTTTTGAGTATTGAAATGCTTGAAAGAACTATAGAAGAAAAATGGTAAATTATTTAGTACTACATGAACTTTCTGATACATTTGATATTCAAACAATTTTAAAATAGTAACCAAGTAACAATGCAATATATAATAGCATTTCTGTTGATAACTGGCGCAATTTTTCAAGTATGTAAAATTGTTAACTATTTAAAAATAGTATACATATTATACTGCCCAATATAAAAGCACACACTTTTATAATTATTATCTATTTATACATTTTATCATGCAAAATAATGTTTACTAACTATGATGTATAATAATAAAATCTTAACATATTGAACTGTTCAAATAGATTGCACAATCAGCAGAAGACCAATTACAAACTAGACTATGGATTTTACCAAATTTATCAAAATCATTTTCATGGATTGAAAGTTTGTAATTACACAAAATTTTCAGGAGGTTGGAAGCATGCCTTTTTGAGGATTATTTGATAACAAATTGTCTTAAAATATATTATGGTAGTACCAGAGACATAACTGTTTGAAAAACTAAGGAAGTCAAAATAATTTATTCACCAAAATCAAACTATAAAACCTAATTGTTTTTTTTTAAAAGCCTTAAAGTTCTTTTTATGGAATACAAACAAATTGTAGGGATTTATATTGTTAAATAATACTAAGTATATAAAAGTTAAGTAAAAAATAAGGTGCTATAACTATTGTTTTAAAAAAATAATGTGACGATAATCAAGTAACCATAATTCATGAAATAATATTATTAGGGGTTATTTTTGTAACCTAGATAACGCAATATGTACTTTATGCTGCAATGATTTAAAAAATCAATTGTTACATAAATGTATTGCCTTTTTTCTTTATTAAAATAAAAAAGCGTGGTTAAGCTCTGCTATACATGAGGTGCCATGTGGGTCCTATTATACATAGGTGTGTTAAATTTGAATCCAATGATAGGTATCATTGTATATGAAAATCGATTTTAAAAGGAGATGATTTGTCAGCCTAGGATATATATTTTAAATTGGGTTGTGAAAAAAGTAGTTTATGTTTTAATGACCTGAATACCCCAAAATTAAATCTTGTAAAGAATATGCAAATTTAAGCAATTGGTATACGTTGCAAGTTTCTATGACTAGTAATTTTTAACTATAACAAAAATCTAAAATTATTTGATAGTAAATCATTATTTAATATTTTACAAGTAAATTTTCGATTTCAAAAAAATTTGAACTTAAGGTAAAAAAATTGTAATTGTCAATGTTCAAGTTTTTTTAATAGTTATTGTAAGCCAAACTTATGGAAAATCTTGTATTAAATTTTCAATTCTTAGTTATTTATACAATTTTTTTTTATAAATTTTAGTTACAAAATAATTTGCAAATATTTATAATACTAATTTTTGTCAATATTTGAACTTCAAAAGCTAATAAAAAAAAATTGTACCGATGTATTATTACAATTTTAAAATCACTATAAGACTAACTCATGATGAACTTTGTATTATATTTTTAAGTATTTTGACACAATTTTATATCATTTTTATATATAAAAAAAAACTAAATAAAATTGAATATTTCATGCCTTTAAATAAGCAAAATATTTCACAAAAAAAAAAAAAAAACATTTTAAAATCAATACATTTATCATAAAGCTTTCTATTAACACATCTGGGAAAGATACCTTTTTACCCTTACACCAGCAACCGAAATTATGGCACTTGGGTATTCACATAAATATCTCCTGCACTACTCAACACCAATATGTACATTCTATTGAATGCATTGAAATTATATATTTTGTTTCTTCAACTAATTTGAACCAATTTTCATATTAGAATAAACGGATTTTAATTTTATACATTGTATATATTTTACGCTAATTGAAAATTTTCCTAAATTATCATGGAATTTGTTTCATTTTTACTCAAAACACTGAAGTGAATAATTAAAATTTATGAAATTAAAACAGGATTTTAAATAAATTTGAGTTTAGATATTCAAAAATTGTTTCTTACCATAACTAAATGAGTATATAATTATTAAAATTTAATAGGCCAAGGTCAATAAACTCAAATATTTTTACAAAATTAAAATTTGTATTAGTTTAACATCTTATTTTGGATTCTAAACGAAGTGATGAATGTATTTATTGTACAATGATATGTGTTTTTTTTGTATCTGTGTACAGCATAACTAGTCGAAATAATGCTTCAATTTCAAACTTTGGAGGTGGTTTCAGATGGTAAAGTGATTATCCTTGGTGCATTATACAGGTCAAAAATAAACATTTTCCAACAGTTTTAAAAAGAAATGAGAAAAAAAAAAAAGTGACGGAAAAACGGGAATTTTTACGCAAAACCAGTTTTCGACCAAATCGATTTTTTTATATGGTTGTAACTCAAAAACTAATCACTGTAAATACTTAAAATTTTCACCACATGTTTATGATACTGTTCTTAATACATGGCTACATTTTCAAAATATTTTGAGTTATTTATAGACTATAGAAATTTTCGATTTTTATGAGAATTTTTTCTTGAAGTGTCGATAAAAAAATTTTGGATAACCAAAAAAACTTGAAAATTTAATACAAGGTTCCTTATAAGTTTTTTATATTGTGGCTAAAAAAAATTAAAAAATTTTTTTTTATAAGCGTTTATAGTTCAAATTTTTACGAAATCTGTCGAAAACGCGAAAAGTTGAAAACCATAAAATTTTTTGTGCTAATAACTAAGGATTAAAAATACAACACTAAGTTTTCCATGAGTTTTTCTTCAAGTAGCTATAGAGAAAACTTGAAGCATCATAATAGAACAATTTTTAAGTACGTTAGAATTTTAAATGTTTACGAAATCGCGTAAAAATAATGATTTATCCTCAAACGATATTAAATATGTGTTATTATTCAAAAAAAATAAGTCGTAGATACTTGAAAATTTTACCAGTTATTTAAATTGGCATTTTCTTTACATGATTTATTTTTCAAAATATTTTGACTATTTGAGCTATTTATAGATAACTGAAATTTTCAATTTTTCTGAAAAATTTTTTTAGCCCAAACAAAGTACTTGAAAATTTAATACAAAGTTCCTCATAAGTTATTCTCATAGTTATTAAAAATTATAAGAATACATAGGCACAATTTATTTTGTATTAGCATTTGAAGTTCAAATATTGACAAAAATTAGTCAAAATCATGAATATTTGCAAATTATTTAGTAGGTATAATTCATAAAAAATTTTGTATAAGTAGCTAAGGCCTAAGAGTTGAAAATTTAATACAAGATTTTTCATAAGTTTAGCTTACATTAATTATAAAAGAACTTACATTTTGGTGTATTCAGGCCATTAAAACATAAGCCACCTTTTTCACTAACCACTGGAAATTATATCCTAGGCTGATAAATCATCTTCATTCAGAATCGTTTTTCGTACACAAATATTAAATATACAATGACAACTATAATTGGATTCAAATTTAACACTACTATAATATATAATAGTGATCCACACGGCACCTAATGTACAGCAGAGACATACCCACTTACCCGCTTTTTTTTTTTTTTAATTTGTTTGTAGGCAATTATAGATGAACATGTAATAAATATGCTGCTATCAACCTCCTTACATAATATATTTAAGTATTACCAAATAACATAATTACGTTTTTTTTAATTTAAATTAAGAAAATGTATAATCTATATAAATAAATACAATATACAATGAGTAAATGTAATATTATGAGGTAAATAATCAAGAAGTGTGGATGGAGAAGTTGGCCATGGCAGTACGCCAGAACCATATACTTGTTACACAATATTAAATTTCTTAAAACTCACCTGATAGTAATAATTTATAATATATATATTTTAATTTATAGATATTGCCAAAGGAGCAACTCAAGATATTATCAATTTTCCAAACAACATAAAAAATACAATACAAAATATCTTGACTGTATCGGCTATAGAAAATCCAGAAATGATAGATGGTAATGTGGCAAGGGTGCAAATTTATACTTCAAAAACCATGCCATCTCAAGATTTAGAAACAGAATTTGTTCAAAAAGAAATCATCAAACAACCTCAACAATTAGTTACCAATAACAATAACGAACAAATAACCATACCATTACCGAATATCATCTATTCTATGATGCCACCTGAAATAATAGAAACAAATACCAAACAAGAAATAATGCCACAAATTTCAGAAACAGAAATGAAAATAGTAAATCCTCAAACATAGGCAATACTAAAATATAATAATAATAGGTTTTTCAATTGTTTAGTCTTTAAATTAACAGTTATTTTATTTAAAAAATATATTAATACAACACATTATAATACAGTAAAATCTCTCTATAACAGACCCTCTATTAAACAGAATCTTCCTAATAATGGAAAATGTCAATAGTCCCGGTTCAAATAATATAATACTACCTCCCTATAACTGAAAACACTTTATAACAGAAAAAACTGTTGGTCCCAAGTGATTCCATAATAGAGAGGTTTTACTGTATTTATTATTAATAAAATAATACTATTATTTATTTATTTATTTGTAAGGTTATAAAAACACTTAAAATGAGTTAATAAATTGAAAATATACTGTATAAAATACTTATTAAAAATAAAAATTAAGCACATAATTTTTAAGGGTATTTGTAGTTCAAGTTTTGACAAATTTCAATATGTAATTGAAGAATAACAATTTTAGTTATATTATTATAATTTAAAAATATTATTTGACTTTAAATATTTATTTATATTTATAAACTTTAATAAATGCAGTAACATTTTAAATTTTAGTGTGGTTTTGGACTTTAAGAGGCAGTGCAAATTCAATTGGTGTGGCACTGACTATTGCTTATTTATACTGAAACCTATTCACAGTTTAATAAGTGTTTTATTATAATTTGGTAATGACTCAAAAGTTAATAACAAAAAGTAATTCATACTTGTATGTTGCAATTAGTAAAATAAATTACAAAATATACATTACTTTTATTTTAGATTATCAAAAATGTTATATCTTGTTATATTTTATAAATTTTATAATGTAATAAAACATAGTAAAAAAAAAAAAAAAACAGAAAAATTATGGTTTATGGTTTTATTTTGTGAATTGGTTTATTATTTATAGAGACTCACTTGTCTTAGGTGTCAAATAAACAGAAATAGCAGTAATTGGATCATTTGATGCATCTCTATAGAGTTCAGTAACTAATAAATCATTGTCTTTCATTCGCAATGGAAATTTTTGCATATCTAAAAAAGTATAATAATTTTAATTTATAAATTAACTGTAAATCAAACATATTTTATAATCTATATTTTAATTATAATATTTGTGTATAATTCTTACCAATATAATATATAGATCCATTATTACAACCAAGAAGTAGAAATGAGCCAGCCGTATCAAATGATGCGATTGGTACTACATCTTGGGTTTGCCAATGTTGAGTCATTGCATGCCAAACCCCTATTTTACCAGTAGGAGATAAAGCAACAAGTTGGCTACCAATAAAAAATAAATGTTCTACACGAACGTTTAAATTGAATGTACCTAAACATATTTATTTACAAATTTAACTTTATCTATTTTTAAAATAATGTAACATAATATATTACCTATATTGGTTCGAGATCCCTGTTCTGATACTCCCCAAAGTCGAACTTGATTTCCGTATGATATAGCAACCATAACAGAAGATCCATCAGAATTACCATTTTGGCTATTCATTTTAGCATTAATTGCTATTCGTTCTATACAGTTATCTATATGTGGTGATGTAAAAACTTGTTGCCAACCACTTGAATCCTTTAATCTGTTATAGTACATAATAATATTATTTTTAAGCTACCATAAGAAAAATCTAAGGAGAAATGAAACATAAAAAATTTAAGCATCCAGGAACAGATTTAGGCTGTTATTAAAAGCAATCTTATCCTTATAGACTATAATAGCTTAGGGAGCTGATATTTTATATTATTCTTTTGGTGTTAAGTTAACAAAGAATATGTTACATAATGTTGAGAATTGAAAAACAAAAATGTTTTAAGCACATTTATTTTTATTTCTAGCATATATTATTTTATGATTTAATATGTTGACAGGGTGTCTGTGTATATCTTTTTGCAGTTTTCACCCAGTACGTTTGTCATTTTCTAAAAATAATTTAAAAATTGCTTTTATATGGTCTTAAGTTCAAATGGCATATAAATACATATTTCATAACATGCATTTAATCAAGTTAAACCATGCCACTTTGGGAATTTTTTATTTTTCTTAAATAAGCCACTTTGGGTACATTTTTGCTCAACACATTTTAGCCTACAACAAATTAAAAATTGTTTATTTATTTTTTTCTAAATGTTGTGTCATATTGAGTCATCCATGTTTTTTGTCACTAGTTAAAAATGTTAATAAAATAAAATATTTTGATAAAAAAAAAAAGTATTCTTTTTTTACTATAAATTTAACAAGTTTAATTTTTACGCACATTTGTTTTTACTTATTAGTTATTATTGATGTATTGACAATACATAAAATACTAGTAAGTTAACGTACCAAATTACTGCTACCAAAGTTTAAATTTATAAAAAAAGTTTTTATTTACCTGTAACAAACAATGAAATGAGCATAAGCAACTACAATCCAATTATGGTGAGCTTTGATGATTTGGACACGCAATGGGTCAGCCCAGTTAGAACCTTGATTGTAACCAAAAACCAAGTTTAATGCATCATTTCTAATATATTTGTTGAGATCAGCTGATGAGTTTCTGGAATGGTGATTAGGTACATGATTACCCAGTGAAGCTGCTCGAGAGTGTCCACTGTTACCGTTACCACGTCCATTAATAACTGACCCACGACCATTTACAGTAACTCGAGAAATATCCAAAGATGAATTGCGAGAATGACAACGACTAGAAAAATGTTTGTTTTTAATATTGTAATCCTTAATTTTAAAACTATTATTTTATGAAATACTGAATTGTACCAAGTTAGAATATTAAATATTACTAACCTTTGATATCCATGAGTATGAGGTATTGATGATGGTGAATTTGGTGGTGGTGCTGGTTCAGGGACGCGGACTATTGAACCAGGCCTTGTTTGATCATCTACTTTAGCTGCATTACTAATTATCTCGGACTCTTGCATAGGAGGGTCTATTAATATTATTCAGAAAAACTTTTTATAAAAATCAATCTAATTATAAGAAAAAATAAGTTGTAAAATAAAATCCTAGACTATTAAACTCAATGCAAATAATGAATATTAATATAATAATACACAATACATATTAGATATTAGGTGATTTAAATACTTTAAATACTTCAAAATTATAAGCTTAAAATATTTTTCAGAACATGAAATTAAAAATGTATGTAATCAACCAAAAAAATAAAAAATCTTATAAAATTATGATGATAAAAAATATATAGGTAATATATATATTTTTTTTAAATTATTTTTGATTGAAAATTATGTAAAAAAAAATATTTTCAAAAACATTAATACATTATGAAATAATGGAATTAATAAGTGGTTTAATAAAATAATTACACTGCATAATAACATTTAATCCAAATTCAAGGTATTTTAACAGTCAGTTATAATATTGGATTTGTACTTACTTGGGGCTGGTAACATGCTGTAAAACAGAATGTCTCCACATGATGATTGCTCTAGATCTTCACATAAAATAAGACGCTTGACTAGAGGCATAATACCATAAAATTCAGCTTCATGGCGTAATGTTCTAATATCGGTGCCAGACAAATCTATGTCATGTGTTCGTAGGTAGTTCAAAATTATTGCAAAAACTTTTGGATCACGGTCAATAAATATAGCTCCTGTGTCATCCCGTAGACTAGAAATACGGCCACTTAATAGGGCAGTAAAAAAGGAATCTGGCACCCATGTTAATGTTTGTCGAGATGTTGAGAACCTTAAGACAGATATATTTGAATTATGTTTCATGTGTATTTTAAAGGATTTTTACTAGCTTATTTTAAGTTTAAATTAGTTTCTTACATAATTTGGGTATTTTTAATGATTGACATAAAATACATACTATTATGAAGTAGGGGAGTATAATAAGGTAAATATTAGAACTTTATTTTAGGATTAATGACTTAATATACTTAATAAATTTGAATTTAAATAATGTTAGTTATGTAATAATTTGTACAATGTTAAATATGTTTTAAATGAATCTATTTTTAATTCATAAAATTTATTTATTATAAAATGTGTATAATATAATTAAAAATATTATAATATAGGTAATATATACTACAATTTAAAACATCACCAGAATATTGATTTTATCAGTTATACTCTTTACCTAGTACCACCAACGTTAAGATGCATTATTTCACCATTGTGTGGAGGTAACATGATTCATCAGCCTTTTAAATCCTGAAGTTGACTTGAGTATTTGATTGATGTATACTAAACAAATTTATTAGAACAAATTACAATAGTATTACATTCTACTCGTGGTAATGATTACAAAATAATTAAATGTGCAATGTTTACGTGGCACATTCAAATACTAAAATAATTTTGAAAACCAAAACACCATAGGTAGCTACTTTTTATTTTTACTAATTAATTTGTATATTAATAAATGTTTTTATGTCGATAATTATTACTTACGGTTTATGTTGTTTTGTGTATCAACATAAATTCAAGTTTCAAGATAGCATATCTTCATATCACGTTATCACTGTTAGAAAAATGATAAATTTGGATAGTAGCAAATTTAGCCAATATAAAATTGACATACTCACGATTGAATCATATTTTGAATAATTGAATCCATTTCAATTATCAATTATTATAAAACAAAATTAGTTTTTTCGTAGATGGCAAAAAGATTTTTGCATAAAAATTTGACCAAAACAGATCTATTTTGGAATGGTTTATGGTTAGTTAGTTAGTACTCAGTTCTTCCCGTTATGTATACGCGGGTGTA
>VUJU01003417.1:10570-26035 GCA_009835225.1 Aphis craccivora | reverse complement strand
CTCATAACAATATGTTTGTAATACACGCTATACCCGATATCATATAATACATAAATGAGTGCACAGATTTTATATAATATATTTTCAATAAAATACAATAGATTTAAATTGACTAGATGGTTTTTATATTACAGATCACAGTATCAATATATGAAAGAAAAACAATTTTTTCCTACAGAGTGCCTAAACAATATTTGTTTGTTGTGGTCGATAAAGTAATAAGTATTTAAGTACCTATAAAACGTTATGTCGCCCTCATATGATTGTTGTTTATTTAAGTTCAAAATCTGTTAGGGTTATCTCTTATTCTACGCAGTTATATTTTCGTGATTTATTTTTTTAGTTAGTATGTATACCTCGAATCCTAGTGAGAAATAATTTCTGGAAGATTATAAAACTCCAAAAATTGTGTAATTTAGTCCAATTTAAATTAAACGAATATTCTGCATATATGATTGATGAATGTCAAACGCATAGGATGATATTAAGTTTAGTGACTCGATAAGAAATTGTAATCATACTTCCAGCTGCAGCTGTTACAAGTCATACAAACTGTTTTGCAGCAATACACTGGACGTTGCGGTTTTCTTTGATCAAACCTAAAACTTTTAGAGCTCTCTAAACGCACAAGAAAACACCTCTTTTGATTTGTAAGTGTTTCTTTACGTGCACCATTTGCGTAAAGATGTTAGTAGAGTAAAGTAATATCGGTTAGTTGAAACGTACAAAGACAAACTGTGTAGCTGTAGTGCGTGAAGGTAAGCGTAACGCCTACCTCTAACCGTTTAAACCAATTGTCAATATGGGTGAATGATAATTAATCTTATAGTTAACATTGGTTGATATAATAGGTATTTTATTTTATAAAAACTGTAAATGTTATAGGTATACTAGTAGGTAGGTACCTAAAACTAAATACAGGACTTATTATTTTATTCAGTGGTAAAACCACACCAATTTTTTTATTTTTGAACGTAAGGTATATTTTTAATTGTTAATATGAAGCAAAATAGCATTTACTAACAAAGGTTAAAATGGAAAAAATAAAGGGAAAGTAAAGTTATAGCAATGAATACTTAAATAAACAAAGCTAAGTTTACAATTCTGTAAATATATATATATATATATATATTATCTCAGTTTATTTAATTAAAAATTAAATGATTTTTTAAATGGAACAAATATAAGTGACACAATAATATTGTTTTATAATGCAACGCTATACATTATTATAACACACATTTGTGGTAAAAATATCAAATTAATGGTTAAACGCTTAGTACGCTGAATCTTTTATCTATACTCTAGACCAGCGATTCCCAAACTGTGCACCGCGGTGCCCTAGGGGCACCACGAGCACTTTCTAAGGGCACCGCGATCTTATAAAATTGATTATCAATGAGTACTTTTTTTGTTCTATACAACAGGGCACCGTGGCTAACTTGAGGCCCCTAAAAGGGCACCGCAGAAAAATAAATTTGGGAACCGCTGCTCTAGAGTATGAAAATATTGAAAATATTAAAATAATATTAATTCATCTATAGTATAAAATACGGGAATTATTGCAATATTTATATAATATCAAAAACCAAAAAAAAAAGTATATTTGCTACCACACAAATACTTTAAATCTGCATTTTATTGTTATTTTGTATTATTTATTGTTTGTATAAATTTTTATTCATGGCACGTATTATATTTAATGAAGTGAAAGTATCAAAATACATTTATAGCAATAACAATAAATTGATATTTTCATATTATTATTTAGTAGACTTAAATTTTAAATGTAATAAAATGCAAATATTTGTTTAATTTTAATAGTGTAAGTATATAAATAGCCTATTAGAATTAATAGAATATAGATAATTTGCAAACTAAACAATGAAATATCATCCAACTGATCATTAAATATAAATCATAATATTATTATGTATTTCTAAAAAAATGTATGTACATTTGAATATTTATCAAATGTAAATTGAAAGTCTCTATTCGTATTAAACTATTAAAGTATCATAATATTATACAACAATTTATGAAATAAATTCAAACAACCTTCATATTTTATGATCTTGGTCAAATATTATGTACATTATAGGATTAATTAAGAATTAGATTAAAATTTATAATTTGATATAGTAAAAAAATATAGTATCATTATCATAACAATTAGGTAGTAGAACAAAAACAATATTTTACTAATTATTGACTGATATTTTATAATACCACTTGAAATGTTATCGAAAATAATAAATTAGTGAAAGTGTATTATTTTATCGATAGAACGATGAACATTTGTGTGTATTTAAAATATCTAATATTTTACCCCGTCATTACAACTAAAAGGGTTTTTCATTTATTTTTGTTTTTATAAAAAACACAATACTTATGTTATCGGATCATTAGCTTTTTATAATACAAAGTTAATGACATATATATGTACAATTTGTATATTAAACAATTTCAACTAATTGTATACATTATTTGAATTATCTAATAAATTAGATTATGTTTGGATAATTTTAAAATTATTTCACTGATTTCTTGCACATATAATAATCTACATTTTATGTATTAATATTATTTTTTATCCCGAACCTTTTATACACATAACATTTTATACTCTTATCATAACACTAACTCATGATACATTTTTTTGTTTACGACCAAAAAGTAATGGTTATTCCGTAAAAATAATGGTTCTTTTTTGATCCACAAGCGTTGTAAAAATGTAGTTTTTCTCAAACAAGTTGAAGTGGTTTGCGGTTAGTAAAACAAATTAAAAGAGAAAATGTGGCTACACGAAGAGCCACGAGTAACAAAAAAAAAAAAAAAACATTCGTCATACTTTGAATTATACGTTAGGTGCGTATGCAAATCAACCTATACGTCTATAGATACCTACATATTATTATAATTTTTGTGTGCATGATGTAAATATTAAATTTTTATCGTTTTCGGATGGCATATCATTATTATTTCCTCTACATCCACCGCCCTGACTGTCGACGTGAGCTCAAAAATGACGGGCCAAATTGATGAGCCTTGTTATCACGTAATGTTCGAAACGAATGCAACAAAGTTTTCTCTCGCTTTTCTTCTTCCGCCTATGCGCGTGTATGTGTGTGTGTGTGTGTGCCCGGTGTGCGTGTGAGCTATAAAAGAACTTCGCATGTCCGCAAGTATCAGCTTTCCACAGCAGACGTCTAAGGCGTAAACCAAAAGCTATTCGTAATTAATTATCGATCGTCGGAGACGTATCTATAACTGGAGCGGCGGAGGATAGGGCACGCTACGGATGACACAATACGGGCTTTAAGCTTAGCCTATTATAAGCGCCAACACCGACCACGCAACCGACCGTGACCGGAAAGAAATTGAGTCCTATGCATTACTGGTGCCTGGTGTTTTCGATCTGCAAATACGTGTCCGAATACCAAAACGGACCGAATTCCAATTAGGGGTGGTGCATGCACACGCGCGACAATAATGTTATCCTCGACGGCGTTACTGGGACAATGGCGCGTGTCATCCATCCGTCCCATCCGTAGTCGTGAGTAGATAATGGATCCGGCGAAGGAAAATATATCCACTATTGCCACACGTCACCTGCGGAAGTTCCCTGCGCGATCGGAGATCATTTGTGTGAGGGAAAAAAAGAATATGAAAATAATAACAATAATAACTGTCGCGTATTATGGTATACAATGGTAACGGCGAATTAAGTGAGCGACAATCCCCGTCTGTAACATCCAATTTCCGTTAAAATTATATCCGGTTGTATTTTTACGGCACTGGGCGAGTACGGCGAATAACTACGCGTATCTTTAATCTATATGACATCTGCTACAAGTAAGTGCAGCGCGCGTAATGTTTACCGCCATTTCGCGGCAGCGACTGAGATAATATACATTATTTTGAATTCGCTTTGGAATGATTAATACACTCGGAAGTGAGTGCCGCCGCCGTCGAGCCGAACCTCGCCAATAAAACGGTCCATCGATCGAGTTGTGTGGAGTGCGAGACGGCTAGCGCTTTCGTTCGAAGGGTATATTTATTATTTAGTTCCGGTTAAAAACTGTGGCGCGTGAACACGACCCACACACGACCTTCACAGAGCGGGCCCGCTCGTAGTCGATTTACATAATTAATTATTACATCGATGGCGGCGGCCGCGGATATCCCGCGGGACGACACGGCCGAAGACTATTATAGTCGTGTGTACAATACAGAAACGGCGTACACTAGGTAGGTGTGGAGGCGGGGGCAAAAACGTGTACCTATCTACATTGTACCCGTAAAAAAAAGTATATATAATAAAGTCAATTCGTGATATTATTATAGATTTTTTTTTTCAAAAGAATTCGTTCGCATTCATCATTTGACGTCACCGTATACTTTATATAGGTATATACGCGTGTACACGTACCACCCTTCTTCTATTCTACGAGAGTAGTATATGATGTCGAGACGAAACAAAATCGATCGGTTGCATTTTTTTTCCCCTGGCCAAACAAATTTAACCTATGAGACCGTTATGTGTTTTTCCGCCAAATAGGTGTATACAGTTACGTGCAAAGTAGTATTATACGACACTGCCGACGTTATCATTCTCGCGTACTGTGATTTCTATTCTGTTTGTTTCTAGTATTTACTTCGATTTGTTTTATTTAAGCCATAAATATTGTTCAAGACTTATAGCATGGGTTTTTTTATAACTATATAACTCTACCGACGCTTACCTATGTATATAAATATTATATTATATACTTCATGAAAATAAAATGATTGCGAGTTTCAACGATGCCTAAAAAAAGTGTACAAATAAGTTTAATGTGCGTGTAAACTGATACTGAGGCTTTTTTGTTGTCGATAAATGTATTTTATTTCGTGTAATTAGTTATTTATAAGGTACTAACTAATGTAGGTACCTATATATGTATAATGTATATCCGAAGGGTGTACATTTAATGAAATGTATTTACATCAAAAAACAAAATACAATTATTTTAACAAAACAAATAAAATACTGTCAAAAATTTCATGAAATTGTAAATTTTTAGATTGACAAGTTTGGGTTTAAATTCACAATTTTTTTATAACTATTTTTTACAATTCGTATTATACTGTTAAAGATAAAAATATTATTTATTTAATATAGACTATAGACATACTAGATATAATTATTTATTTTTTTAATAAGTAGGACTTGTTATTTGTTACGATTAGGCCATGTCCTAACAAAATCAATCTTATTCTTCATGTTCTTGGTATTACTACAATATTTTTTTAAATTTAGGTTTATTTACAAAATAAAAAATAGATCGTAATCGTATCAATTGTAAACAAATTAATTCAATCTACATACATTAAATATATTTTACTAGAAAAAAAAACTATTTAGAAAATAAGCGAAACTGTGAGTATCTTGCAGTGTTAACGTTTTCGGTTAGACATCTAAGTTAACCTGAAGTCGGTATGTATAGTGAATGATGTAAAAGGTATTAACACAGAACTACAAGAAGTGCTTAGAACCGACGATAAGTTGATAAGTTTCATAATATGTCAAGGTTTGCCTATCTCGAGAGGAGTAAAGGAATAGAAGAGGTAGTGGGCTGTGTTTGAGAGAAAAGTCAGAGGGAACAAATTATGGCCAAGAGACAGAGGAAAAGGTAGATGGACATTGTACACAAGTAAAAACAGACTAGCACAGCATTAAGATTAATAAAGTTGTAACAGATTGAAGAAGATAGAGTAAGGTGGAAACTAGAAGGACATTTTAATGGCATCAAAAATGGTAGGTAGTAAGCAAATGCAAAATAGGTTCAAACATTAATACTCCATTGAATTTTATCAAACTTACTATGCAATCTTAATAAAATAATATACATAAAAACCTTTTTTAATTTAAAATCCCTATAATCATAAATTTAAATAATTAGTTACTTAATTTAATGTTATATACTTTTTAACCAATTTAACACAATTCATTAAAAATTACTTGCAATTTTTTATTTTTGAAACAATACAAAATTATTAAAGTCCTTGAGTTTTTGACAAATACTAAATGTGCCCATTGTCTTAGAACTTCCTTAATAAAAATATATATAAATACATAACATTAATAATTATTCTCGTATTTTTTTATAAAAGAAAGACATAAAACAAAATTTAAACCTTTATTATATTTATTAAAATAAACATTTCCGATACTAAGTAAGATACTGTGAAATTGGCATTTTTAAAATTATAAAAATGAGAGAAAGTATGTTACTGCTTTGCTTCATAGTAGTTGAACGTATCGAGTATATATCTCTTCATTGAGTAAGTCACTGTAATATATGTGTGAAATTTGAATTCAATAGGTTATTGCATATAAAAACGATTCTATACGTTTCAATCTGTAAGCTTACTATATTGCTAAGTATATTTTATAATATACCTATTTATATTGCTAATAGGTTAATTTATTTTACTATTAATAGTACGATAAATTTTATTAATTTTTGCAAAATATTTTGTTCAATATTGTCAATGTTTATATTTATCATCATAAACGTAAATAAATTAAATAATGCCATATTTAAACTAGATAAAATTATTTCATCTTATTACTCAATAAGATAATACGTGAATTAAAATTAATATAATACCTATAATACCTATAAGATTTTGTTTTCTATTAAGTACAGTTTCTTTCATAATTACTACAAATTTAAATAACTTTTTTCAACTGGTCATTGATAAATCAATAAACTTAACTCAATAATCAATAACCCGTTTAAATATTATAATTTATTTATTTATCATAGTATATGTAATATGTATTTTACACCACGTTCATATGACATGAACATTAATGCTATAGTTTGCAGTAACCATGAATATTGAATATAATATGATCAAAGTAGAATTCGAACTCATCCACATAACGCAATGGAGAAAACTTAAACGATACAAATGAAATAATCTTATATAAACACATAGACTCAATGGTGACACTAGTACCTTTTGGGTTTTTTTACACTTGAAACACATTTTATGAAAATATATAGAAAATAGCATTAAAACGTATTGTCTTTTCATTACATAAAAAAAAAAAAAAATGTAAAATGTGTATTACGAAAAAAACGTAATACCAGTTCAGATACAAAAGTACTATGTAGATAAGAAATAATTAACATTCTTTGATAAAAATACTCGTAATGTTTTGTTGAATTGTCGATGTTTTAAAAATATTCTTTTTGTTTAATAAACCTAAACTCTAATAAGTACAATAATATTTGTACATTATAAATATGTATGGTATTTTGGTATTTTCTATCTTTTACTTTAAGTATTACATACACTACTATATATAGAAAATATACATGAATAAACATTTTTAAATATGAAATTAATGCTAAAATATTTTATGGGTGAAAAACATCTACACTTTTATTACTATTTAAATCATTTTTTTAATCAAATTGCATACTATTATAATTTATGATGTAAAAAGCCTATTACTTTAATATTTAAACTAAAGTGTAACTTTTTTTCACAACTAATCACTTAAAAAATACAATCTATGAGAAGGTTATATCGCTGTATGGCTAAATCTATAAATATAAAAATTAAGCGTACAACGGGTTTGCGTACAATGAGCTCTAATACTACACAACCGATTTTTATTTTGATTTTTTTCATGTGTATAATATGGTTCAACTTAAAATATAAGATAGTAAAGTTCATATCTCGATTAAAGATATGTAAGAGAGATATACAATTTTCTTGGACAGATTTATTATTTTAAATTGGTCACGTAAACGCCGTGAGGGATCAACTATTTAAATATATAATGTTGAAAGTTTTTTTTTCGTTTAGTTACCTACTTATTTAAAATAAATTAATAATTGTGAGTGAATTTTTAACAACATCACAGTTAAAAATTTTAATAGTCTCAAATAAATTAAGAAGACTGTTATTTAAATAGCACTAAAGAATTAATTTTTTTAATTTTAAAATTATAATTGTTAAATTTTAAAAGAACTATTAATATAATATTAATTATCATAACCAATTTGTACATTCGAAAAATTACAACAACGCATGCTCAGCTCAGCTAATATCATAATACTAAATAATTAGTTAATTGATGTTATAGGTATATTATATTTTTGATAAAATTTGATTTTTATAGATAAATTTTAACATTAAAATTTATTAACAAATAAAAAATAATAATAAATCTAGTGGCTAGTAACCTTTATAATTGATGCTTAAAAGTCAAAATTAATCATTAAAAAAACAAAAATGTATCAAATATACTTTATTAATATATTTTTCAAATTTATTTAAATGTACCAATACTATAATAACATATTTAATTTGATATACTGATTAAAAAAAAATTTAACGAAAATTATTAAATTTTATTATTATTATTTTTTTTTTTTTTTCATGAATATGCAGTAAATTTACTCATTAATTCTGTTAAATTGCAGTTATTGTTCATTATTGAACAGTATTATAACATTTTAAGACACAAAATATTTTTGTTTGGTTTTCAAGTAAAAATATTATTTGAACTCTAAATATTAACTAAAAATGTTTTTTTAAGTTGTGATTATAAGAAGATAATAATAATATTGAATAAAATAAATATTTTGATATGAGGTTTTATTCATAATAAAGTATGTTGAACATTAACAAAGTTGGATTTAGTGAGAATTAACATATTATTATTAATTTTCTTTTTAATAACTTAAAATCACTAGTTAGTATATAATTATCTATTTTTAAAGTTTTATTTCTAACGTAAATAATTTATTATGTGTTGATACATTATAACATATTACAAGTAAGTTATTTACTAGTAAAAATGTATATTCTAACTTGAAATTAAATAACTTTAGAACAAACCATTTAATGTTGAACCACATAATTTATATAAAAAAAGTACACACACCTAACATATGTATAATATTACTTATATTAGTTGTATAGAATTATAATGTTCCTACCATAAAATTATAAAAATTTTATCTATGGTTTTATAATATACTATACCTACTCTAATTTCATTGAAAATTTAAAAAAAAAACGATAAAATGACGGTCACATGTTGTACGTCTTGTAAATGCACTTGTTCACCTCGTTAAATTTAAATATTTATTTCTGGGTGAACAATATAAATTGTTGGAATGCTTTTTTCGATGCTAATTAAATTATACTCTGGTTCGGCTGGAAACTTTGCTGTTTGCCGAGGATAGATGCTGAGTTGTTTCGTAATTTGTGTTCCCTTGAATATTCATTCCGGTTTTAAAACCATTTCTGAAGAAAATGACAAAACGTTGAATATTTTATTCAAATTGGCTATGCCACGACTTCGGTTGTGGCTTTGGAAAGCGGTAGCGAAACAGATCTAAGGCTTTTCAAATTTCCTCCTAATTCAGTTAAAACGATGTATAAACATTTGCCAGCTATCGAGTATTGTAGTGCGCCATTGCTACGCGTACACGATTGATAATTGAATATTTTAATTGAAATAGGTACAAAGAGAAAACTGTATCATAGCAAATAACCGTTCAAAATGCTTACAATATAATAATGCATGCGTAAATAAATTTAAATTAGTTTTATAAACAATACATATTTATTTATATTAATGTCTAAATTTAACTTTTTTAAACCAAATAACTTAAATAATTTTAGACAAAACGTCAATTTTTTCAATATTACTTATATCGGCTATATCACCAGTTAAGTTATAAACCTAGACACATAGATAAGTGATCATACTTCTACTATATAATGCAAACTTTACACACAATTATACTGAAGTGTTGTGTTTTAAAATCAAGGAAAAAATGAGTAAATTTTAATGTAATTATATCTTATTTTTATTAAACAAATTATAGTTAATATGACGTTATTGTTGTATAAAGCCTGATAAATTTAATGAAATAATAAAAATGTATATATTATTTATTATAATATTTGATTTAAAAATTGAAATATACCTAACTAATAATTTATTCAATAGATAATTTAATGATGTATAATCTACGCAATAATTTATGTACAAGGTCATGCATTAAAATTTAAAAATATGTGTTGTTTATAAATAATAAAATTATTATTTTTATAATTTTAGAAAGTTTCAATTGAAACTCAACTCCCTATGAAAATAAGAGAGGAATAAAAATAACCATAATTACAGAACTGGGTTTTGATAAACATTTTTTTTTTAAAAACTATGAAAATACCAGGGAAAACGCTTACACACATATTTAATTTAATTATATTATTATGAATGATGTAATTATAAAATACCTTTGTATTTGTATTGTATACAATGCTTTCACTAAATCATAGTCTATCCCATGAATCTTCTGATTATCACACAGATGGTGCTAACAACATTGTTACCAAAATACGTGTATTCTATTTTATATATTATATAGTTTTGGTATAATATGTCAGAAGGTACTGTAGAAGGTGTGTAAATATTGCATATTTGTTAACAAATAATTTATTTTATAGTCTAATAACTACACTAATAAACCCAAACATATTTAATATATTTTAAAAAATAAAATAGTAAGTACATAAACACAACACTTATATGAT
The DNA here is from genome assembly GCA_009835225.1 of Aphis craccivora. Taxonomy (NCBI): domain Eukaryota; kingdom Metazoa; phylum Arthropoda; class Insecta; order Hemiptera; family Aphididae; genus Aphis; species Aphis craccivora. The sequence goes on along the minus strand of VUJU01003417.1, from coordinate 15,418 downwards.
TTACTTTAAAACTATAGTTCTTTACAAGTTACCGGCTAAATTTATTCATTCATCAGTTGCAGATTCTGTTTATTTTTAATGATCAAATAAAAATATTTTTTTTTGCGTTACTTGTTGCAGTATTGTTTCCTAGCATTCTATAATAATTATGATCAAAATCTGTAACTTTCTGTTTGCATTGTTTGTTTGCAATGTTGTCGTGTTCTTTATTCTTATTAGCTTTAGTCTGTAGCTAAAAGCCTGAAAATATAATATGAAAAATAATTTATCTAATCACCAATAAAAAGGAATTTTAAGCAAAATATTTGTAACATGTAATTGTCAATCTAACAAACTAGCTACATATTATCAGTTATCATAGAAATGTAAATACTTTAATGAGTACTAATACCGATTCTACTGCAACAAAAGTAGAGTTCAATAATACATAATATTATCTTAAAAACTTGTTTTATATTACAATCTTTATTATGGTCAACGTTAAATAGATAATTTATAATTCACAACATAATATAGATTGATTATACACAGTAGTAAAAAAAAGCTTAGCCAGCAGCATATTTATTGTAAACAGATAGATATTTCATTTCGACATACCGATCGATCCAATAATAATTCTAAAACATATTTTAGTTAATATTTATGTTTTTATTTTTTTTTCTGAAACTAAAGTTTTAAATTAAAATGTCTATAGTTTGTTATGTGGAAATTTAAAATAAGCAAAAACATTTTTTCTAAAAGACTTATTAACTGTGAAAAAATGTATATTGAATTTATTATTATATACTCATCGTTATAAACCACTTGGTACGAATATTTCACTATTTAACTAGAGAAATAGTCCGTTTGTTGTATCTTCAACTCAACACCTCTTAATGCGCTATATGCCTAATTTATAACTTAACTTAAAATATTTACTTATTCTAGTGAAAATAACATCAATCAGTAAACATAAACGTTAATAAGATCAAGTTGAAAGGCTTACATTTCTATGCATTCAAGTGTAAATGAAATAAATGTTAACTAAAGTGTCACAATATATATAATACATATAAAATGTGATGAAAAAAATTTAACCTAACACAATTTTTTTTTTTTTTTTATTGATCATTTACAAATTCTAAAAATTTTATTTTGATTCAAAAAAAATAATAACAATAATTTGTGTTTAGATATTTTTATTATAATAAATGTGATAATTTATGAATTAAACATTTTTAAATGCGAGATTTCAATTTAAGAAAAAAAGATAACAATTGAATATTCAAAATTTGATAACTTAAATAACAATTACAAACAAATAAGTCATTATAATAAATTCTCATAACAAAGTATTTACTCAAGTATTATACTTGGAAGTATTATAATATTATAAATATGTTATATATGTATTATTCCGGTTAGTTATGATTTTCATTTTTTTAATAATTTTCTGAGTAAATACCTGAATGCCCTTTGTTGGATAAAATGATGTTTCGATAAAATAACATAACAATGCATTTTTTGATACGTAGAAACAATTATCAGTAATTTTGCCCGTTCTCAGAAAATACGATATATAATAATATTTCGATGTTACCTATTGCATGATTTGGGAGATGTATTATTGATCTGTACCTACTTCACACATTCTGAATACCTTATCATTCAAATTTCACGACGAATTACTTCTAACGCTCTAAATGTAAAATTTAAATATAGTCTACATCACTACGAAGAAGATGTCCTTCGAAGTGACGATGACGTCAAGAAAGTCAAAAATATTTCGTTACATCGATAAAAAGTTTTAATGATTTTGTATGTAATAATAGTCACTTCATAAAGTACAATAATAATAATAAAACAAAATATTTTATCTTTACGGTACCTTATTTTGGTTATTAATAAATGGTCATGACGGTCGAATTGTCTATAGTAAACAATGGATAATGTTTTCTATATATGATTTTTTTTTTCATTTTATATTATTAAAACCATTAGATTTAATTTAACGTTAAGTATAGTTAATGACATTCACTAATTAAACGGGTTATTAAGTATTTTTAAAACAAAAATAATATTGATAGTGATTAGAGAAGGTAATTTATTAGTGATATTATATCGATATACCTATGTGAAAATTATTTTAGCTCCATAACTGTAGCTGTGGCAAAGGTTTATGTAGGTATGTTGAACTTAATACTAGAGGAGTATTTGTGGTCGGATAATAATAAATTGATTGAGCGATTGATTTGATTGATTTGATCTGATAATTTTGTGAACAATATATTACCATCTACGTCAACTCTTATTTTTAGGGGGATTGGGGTTATATAGTTTAACTTTCAGAGCTAAATAATTTCCTCATCGGCATGTTAGGTGAAAATTATTTTTCCTAGTAGCTAGTAAAACGTATTTATACTTTTAACCAATTTATTTTAAGTTAATATACTATAAACATATTATTAACTATATTCACCAATGGACAAATCACTCTAGACAAGAATCTTAGATAAAAATATTTCTAAATTAAACATCCATCGTTTGTTTCTTCAATAAATTGTCTAATCACGATTTTGAAAAGACGCGCTATCTAATGCCCTCAATGAATTTAATATCTCCCTCTACATTAATGGCGTATTTAGGATTTTGTCCAGGGGGGGATGTACGTTGGAAAACGTAATTTTCTCGATAGCGGAGGGGGGGTACATTTACCCACTAACCAACATTATTACACTTACTATTAAAAAAAAGACCAATGGGGAACGCCCCTCCCTCCCGTAAATGCGCCACTGCTCTACATACTTACCAATGGTTATGTTTTACCAAAAATCAGGCTCACCGTATATTGTATGTCTATATACCAGATACCTAGTTTATATAGAAGAAAATATATAACATAGTATAAACTTTACTACATACATTCATTTTGAAGAATTTAAAAGCTGCTGCCATCGATAATCGACCGACAAACACGCGTATACGTATTGGGATACGACTGACTACTGCATTATCATGTCGAGTCTGAATGAACGGTTGTGCGAATTGTCGACGGCGGAGTGGGTGGGTAAGCAGGTAAATGGAAAATGCAAGTTCAAAATGTTAATAAAAGAGCACCGGAGGGAATGTTACTTTATATATATATATATATATACACACAAATCTACCCTCTTTGTGATGGAGATTAAACTACACACCTACTCACTACCACCACTACCGATACCAACCGTCTCTCTTAGCATTGCACATTATATATACATATTTGCGAACATATACTCGTCGCGCGCGTGTGTGTATGTGTGTGTATAAATACATACATATAACGTGGGAAAGAGACATGTATACGTGGAAATGAGTAGAATTGCTACTATATTATAACCGTATAAAGCCTGGGCTAATTATCGACGGTTAATTGCAACGATTGTGTTCTCCTGAGTATATGATGTGATTAATTAAAATTTATATTGAACACGCGCGTCTCCACTCACCGTCGGCCGTACGTACCCCGTTAACCGGCGGTAACGTTTAACCGTGTTTTTGCATAATAATCAAGTGGTATACTACTCCACTATATTTACATCTATGCACCATCAATATAATAATAATAATATACAATTTATTATAATGATTCAGTATGATGATAATGATGATTATGTGCGTACCTACTCTTTCCAAGTTCAAGTCACAAAAAGTATTAAATATATATTATCTAATATAATATCTATCAAACTTGTTGATATATCTATCTGTTATCTGTTTTAGATGATTTAAAGCGGATCGGTGAATAATTAGTTTTACTAGTATATGTTGTTGTTTTATTTTTTTATTATTATTCACATTTTGAAGCAGAAAATATGATTCAATTTTCAACATTTTGATGGTTTTTGATAGATAATTTTATCTAGTAAGTATTCTATAAAAAAAATCAAAACTAAGAAATTTCACTCACCAATTAATCAATGATTAGAAAAATCTATAAATAAACACCGGTAAAACTAGATATACACAAATCTTAATAATGAATTTTGATTTTTTGTGATAATTCAAGAAAAATGAAGAAATATTGTTGATACTTGATATTTTCACAAAATATTTTTAGTTATGTTACTATAAGATATACATCTTCTGTACTTCCCTGCTAAGCAAAAAACCCGTAACTCGAAAAAAAAATGACTTAACTACGGTATTTGATAGGTATTATCGATTTTACACATTTTCTATGGGAAAAAAAAACCCACAAATTACATTGAATAGGTAGGCTAAAAAAAAAAACACAATTATAGTTTATTGAAAATATCGTAAATAATCAAAAAAATTATTAGTACTAAGTAAGAACGTCGTAGGTATCTTACATTTACTAAACATAAATGCTGTAAATATTTTTATAGATACAGCATTTTTTCTTAATACTACCATGTTTTATTTAAGTTACAGCATTATTGCATAGGAATTTTCCGAAGTGACTATTAGTATTATTTAAATTGTGTATTAATAGTTGATAAATTGTAATCCATTGGAAAAATTGTTATTTTGTTACTTATAAATTATAATTATTTTATTTTATCTCGATTGTAAGTTATTTATTAGAGTTGCAGTGAACATTATTATTTTATAAGAACTAACCGTAAAATTTACTTACGGCATTTTTCCTTAGCAAATAAAAGTATATAGGTACGGCCTATGTTGCTAAATAATAACATAAAAGTAACTTTAATTCATATAATTTGTCAATAATACTATTTTATTATTATTTCATTATATTCCTCGTCAAAAACACTATACAGGTGGGTATGTTTTAAATTTATTTTATTCGAAATCGAATAGTATAAAAAATAATAATTGTGTAGGAAAATGAAAAATACAAAAAAT
>VUJU01003417.1:0-10520 GCA_009835225.1 Aphis craccivora | reverse complement strand
ATTTTTTCAAGGTTTTTAATTCAAATTTTGAAAAACTTCATTGAAATTGTAAAAATTTGTATTTTTATAATTATAATTCATAAAGTGTTTAATCTTTATTTCTAAAAATATAATACAACATTGAAAATGTAATACAACATTTCTTATATTTTATTACAAAATTTAAATTTCTTAGAAGATTAACATTATTATTATTATTGTTGTTGAAATACAAAATATGACATTCCTAGCTATAGGTTATCTATATCTATGAATATTTTAACACATTTACAGTAATTTTATTAGATTAACGTGACGATTATAAATGTTTTTACATATTAAGTACTATGAGATAATTGATAATTTAAGTTATACAGGAATAACAATAATTGTAGAATAATATAATAATATTTACAGAGATTTAATAACTACAAGTATAACAGAGTGATTAATGTGTAAAAGTGCTTAGAAGATATTTTAATATCGGTGATGATACGTTTTCATAAATCCCCGAAAGTTCATAATTATCATTCCACGTTACTTCTGGTTATAGATATTACGAACCGTACATATATATTATACGAACACAAATTCTATCGTCACGTATATCATATACATTTTAAATTGACGTAAAGAGTGCTTAATATGCTTCCCTACAAGCTGCAACTCACTCGATTTAAATTCTCGTTATGTTGTGATTGTAAAATGTTGGTATATTAAAAAGTAAAAAAGATTCATGACATGTGCATCAACTTTTTAAATATACCTTTTATATTATAATTATACTTTTGTATGAAAAAAAAAATACATAAATATGTCCTATACGCATATTTTTAAATTATATCCCAACAAAATATAATGAAGTGAAGCATTTAAGATTATACACAGGTACATTGAGTTAAAAATAAAATGGGAAGGAGTAAAAACATATAAATATTTAATTTGAACTCGAGATGTATTTTTATATTGTAAATGAAACAAGGTAAACTATTGGTTTATTATTTTTTTTTTTTTTTTTTTCATAAAACACTTTCTGGACATTAAAAGTGGTACAAAAGAATTATGAAAAATAGATTTTTAAGCCGAAAATTGTTTACATGTTGGGATTTGAAGGATGTATAAGATATTTTTAAGTACCTGATAGTTTTATTTTAAATAATTTGTTATAGTTTAAAAATTATATTTACACACATACATATTAGTATATTACAATAGTCAATGACTTACCTTATGAAGATTTAATTTTTCGATTTGATCAGCGGTTATACTGGTAACCTTATACGATTATTGAACTATCAAAAAAATTAAAAATTTTGGTAGTAATTATTCATAACAAAAATAATACTAAAAATTATTTTCATTTTTATATTAGGTATATAAATAAATTTGTATTTAGTGAGGTTAATAACATAAAATAGTAGTTATAAAATAATACTTGACTCTTACAGCATACTCTGCTTACTAACCTGCCTAACAACTTAAATTTTGTCGTAGAAATAGTAAGTTTCATAGCTATTCATAATTTTCTTCTTATTATTATTATTTTAATAAATCAATTGTTTTAATACTAAGTATTTTACATGCTTAATGAAAATAATAAGCGTTGGGGATATAATTATGGTGTTATGCAGTCACATGAGACGGCTCAAATTATTTTAAGATACTTTAAACGTAATGGATTTATTCTGTTACACAATTTAAATTTTAAGAATTAAAACAATTTATAATCAAATTTTTCTTTACTTATATGGCAGTATAGTAACTACCCAAATTACATATAGCTACTAAATACAGCTACCAGAATATTTAACTAAAGATTTATATTATACAATTCATAGTTTAAATTATCAATCGGATCTAATATACTGTAAAGGCAAATATCATTGTGTCTAATATACTATATTTTATTATAAAATAGAAAAAGGGACCTAAAAGTGTCAATTTCCCAATACTTTACAAGATACCGGTAAAAACCAAGAAAACAATATTTTAAAATGTTTCAACTATTTTTGTTTTTATTTGACTTAAGTATCATAAAATATCTGTTGTGAGTAAAAAAAACTTGATAATATAAGAAAGGTTCTTAAAAAAATCAATTGAAAGCAATGAAAAATATCAAATTTAAGTGGTTATATTTGTATTTATTTTTTTATAATAGTTTAAATTTTAAATGTTAACAGTCGAAGTACCTTTATTGGAAGGTCTTTCACTCATGTATATAATATTAAAACTACAAAACTTACACTTCTTGTAAAAATGTATTAATAGATTAAGTAATAAAAAGAAAAAATTGTCAACATTTGTCTAGATTATAAATTAATTTGTTGACAAATAAGCTAACAAACCGTTTACGCTTATAAATCGTTTTTATCGAGTATCGTGGATTTATCATTGAATTCAAATTTAGCATATTTATTATAGTCCCTTACCAATAACGAAATATAGTGTATACTATCGACACCCATTATACCATTATACAGTAGAGGTACTATACTTCTTCGTTTATTTTGTTTAAAATATTTAAATTCCTTTTCTTAATATTTTTATTGCATAATTATTTTTATTTTCACATTATATATTTATAAAACATTAATTTGGGTTACTGATTAATGATTATTGAATTTAATAATTTCTTATTTCCAATTTTAATCTGAAAACTAATTCTACTAATAAAACGGGATACCTATAGAAAATTAACATACTATCTGGAATAAATTAGTAAGACTCGTCTACTGAAACAATAATAAACTTTTTACTGAGAAAAGGAAAATAATATTATCTTAAAGTAGTAGATATTTTAAATCCCCTAATACTTGCCAAAGACTGTCTATGAATGTTCCCTATAAAAGCAGGGTCGCCTGCATATTATGCCGGTTGGCTTTGAAATTCAACCGTGAAATAAACAATTATTACTCGTATTATTATTATTATTATTATTAGAACTACAGTAACTGAAGGACGTCTGCAAAGTTTCGACGAACGCGAATACGACGAGCGCAAATAATATAATATCGTACGTAAAGAAAAGGAATGCGCCATCAATCATGGTATTGGCGTAATATATATACGATCTATATAAATACTTATGTGTTAGTGTATGAGAGTAACGTGTGTTGTACACGCGCGCGCGCGCGTCTCGTACTGATTTATCAGAATAAAAAGAATAAACGTATAATAATATTCTTTCTCTGGCTGTGTGTATGTTTAAAAGGCGTTATTAAAACCTGCATCCTTGGAAAAACATACAAGTCCTTCGAACGGAAGAAAAAGTGAATGAAAAAAGTTGTCAGACGCCTTAGGAAGTTTTATTATATATTTATTTGATTTTTCACTCGACCGTGCACGATAAACGAGATGAAGAGTTAGCAATTTTAGTATAAAGTATAAATATCCTAAAGTAGTAATAAGATTGGTATTATTATAGCGGTAGTATAAGTGGTAATAGTAGTATAGCAATAATATAAATTGACTGCAGTTGTAGGTAATGGTAGCAGTATAAGAAAAACTGTTGAAGAAGTCATAGCAAAAGTTAAGTATTATATGACAGCAATTATAGAAGTATAGAAAAAGTATAAGTAAGATAATTACGATAAAAAGAATATGGAATGTAAAGAAAAATCACCATATTTATTTCTTTTGTTTTATTTTCTAACAAAAAGAAGATAGGCATATGCGAATAAACATACGCACTTATTTTTATAGTTTTCCGTTGTTTTGACACTATACGCCCGAACGTTTTCCAAACGAAATTTATGAATTATTATGTATCCGAATCCAATACGATATTTTGTGTTAGAATCCTTTGCGTATCCTATATCATCTGGAGTACGTGTTCTGAAATCTTAATTTCATTCACACTACTCTCGGATTAAATCGATATTCCTGGTAAAATACACAATAAAACGGTAAACATGATTTGTATTATAAATCTTTAATTATTAAGTTTCTACATACTATATAGTTACCAGTGATAACTTATCTCACATTATTATGATGCTACCACTGGAGGGTAAATAAATAATAAATATTGTAAATAAAATTTCTTATGTAATAAAGAAGTACTTACCTTTATTTCAAAATAATTTAAATGAAATTAATATTTTAACATGATTAGTATGATCACCAACAATATAAGAAGATTCGTAAGTTTATAAATAACTAAATAACAACAAATTTTTTTAACGTGTAATGATTTTATTCGATTACACTAAGTACATTGTAAAGCATTTTACTTGGATATTAAAATGGGGAATTATATGTGCGCATTTTAAATATAAACAAAATGTTATATTTAATTCATACATTGTAATATGCTAAATTACATCTTATTTATCTAAAAAAAGTTTTTACTAATTCTGCATATAAAATACAATAATTATGACGATGTATTAGGTAATTGAATTTTGTGACATCATGTCAATTTATTCCGGAATTAAAATATGTATAACTTATATAAAGTTATAAAGTTAAACAATAAAGATATAACATATAATATCCATTATGGGGCGTATAGAAATAAACAATGACAGAACTAACGATTAAACAAAATACAAAAATTAAATAAATCAAATGTAAGTTTCATTTATAATATTTAAATAAAATACAACATTTAATTCTTAAATGATAATATTAGATTATAATTAGCACCTGCAGGAATTAGCTATCCATAAATTTACCACGAAACCCTACCTAGACACTTAATTAAGAATTACAATTTATTATAATAATATTTTTCCTACTGAGTATGATGGAAATACTTCAGAATTGAGTGCAGATGTTCCAAGTCATGCTCAGACCTTAAAGTGTATCATCGTAGCCAATTCACAGGTGCAAAAAAATATTCGACCTATCCACTATCTAATAATTAGTGTCTAAGCTAATATAATTTCATAACATAAACATACATAACATGTTTTAAATGTATATAAAAAAAAACTGTGAAAGGTTTATTGTATTTATTACATATGTTTCATAAAATAGCATTGTAAACATTTTAATTATGCAAATAATAAATGTAAATTTTCATTTAACGATGCTCAAAATAAATTTGAATCATAATTTTTAATTTTAATTATTACGTCATTATTTGTAGAAAACTATTAAATTAAATCATTTGATACTGGTGTTTTTTTTTTTTAAGTTTAGAGAAATACGATTTATTTTTAAACATTTTTTAAATTTTTTTTAAATATTAAATATTTTAATACAAAGGCAGTAAACTAGCAAATTTTTAAATAACCGCTCTCATTATGCAAGACATAATAATAGATTTTTACGTAAAATAAAATCATAAATGAGTTATTTTACATTTATATATATATATTTTTATTAGGTATCTAACAAAACAATTTTTTTTCAGTGAATATTTATTGGAAGCGACGTAATGAATAAATGTACATTAAGTCTAATAGAAGTATAACTACTCTTCAAATACGTGAATTGTTATTTCTTATGGCACAAGTAATTTTGCTGAAGCAATTATGAGATCGTGATGTAACTTTAATAATATAATAATAACAAAAAAAAAAAATACCAAGATATTGGTTCATGATTAAAATTCAAAGCATTATAATTTTGATGATATCTTTTTTTAGTTCAGCTATATAGGGGTGACACATGGTCTAGTGTTCTACAACCATTGTGTGTCCAATAAGAGGTTTTGGGGTTTTGAAACTGTTGTGTTGTACAAACGCGAGAGTATATAGACGCATTCAAACTAACTACAATTTACTACTATGATTAAACAGTAAGCGAAAATTGTTTGTCATTTTAACCGACCGAAAACCTCTTGGAGAAATTACTATTCCTAAACAATCAAATTATTATCTTTGTATTAAAGGTGTAAAGTGATTAACAATTATAATCAAGAATACTCAACATAATTTAATAATTGATTTACATGGCATTGTTTATTGCTGAAAAAGATGTTTTTTTGTTGTTGTATCAATTGTTATCTCTCAATATACAATATTACTGTAATTTTAATATTATGAATTTATTTCATTTAGTTTGATTTACTAAGAAAAAAATACATTTGCATCCATAAAATTTATTATGATACCAAAATAAGTCAATTTTAAGCAATAAATACATTTTTTAAATTATTTCTTAGAATATTTTAAAAACACACAAAATTAAAAAAAAATAAATTTATGTCGTTTTCTTTTATTGAACTTTTAACTAACGCCATAAAAAAAAAGCTTTTATGCATTAATATAAAGTAATAAAACAAAATTTAAATTTAAAACTATAAAAAAGATACGATTTCATGTTCAAATTTTGGGAAAGACATTAGATCTGCTAAAATGTATTACCTATTTAAATATTTTAATTTATAAGTAATCATTGTTTGAAGACAGAATGAATAAATTTAACTCGTATAACCAATAATATAATAATAATAATAATAATAAAATAATAATATAAAAAATAAAATAATATAATAATATAATGATTAAATAGTTTGAATAAAATGTTAAAAGTACTACGAAGTTATTAGACCCTAGTCTAATATTATACTGACAGTAGTAAACTGTAAAGCAACCAAAATACATTATTAATAATTCAAAAACTTTGTTGAAAATCTGGATTCCAAAGAACTCACTTATTTCAACTCTTCAAAAGGTAAACAAAATACCGACCTAAATAATATGCTTTTAATATTAATGTATGCTTGGATGTAAAAATGTGACTGGATAGTTTCCGTTTTAACGACTAACAAGCTGTGTTTCAATAATTGTATTCATTTATTTACATCAAAAGTATTGATGACGTAATTCACTACCTATGTCCTATTTGATTGTGTTTTATTCAGTTCAAATAATATATTAGTTAATTATATTTAACAAAGAATAAGTGAATATAAAGGAAATAAAAATACAATAAAATAGAAAAAATTGTGATCCGCATCCAATAAGTTAAATAAACAGGAAAATTATAATAAATCATACGTATTCTACTAAAACTTTGATTGGCTACACAGTCATTAGTCATTATAATTTTATTTATATAAAAAAAAACAGATGCCTAGTTGGGTTCAGTGTTGGGAAATATCTAGTTAAATTTATTTAGTTAAGTTATCTAGATAGGATTTATTTATCTTTTATATTATCTAGATAGATGAAATTCTAGTTGTCTACGAGTACCTATTTAGATAATTTATTTAAATATAAAACCTAACCTACACAGCGCAATATATATTGACCGTCAATCAAAATCCTATGCTTACCTACAGCACGTCGTCGTTGTCGTCGTTCGTTCACTTTACGTTTATGGTTCAGTATGCGTGCACCCAGGTATGCGATGACACTATAGTTTGTTAATTTCAGATGTTGACCTATCCCGTAGATTAGAAAAGGACGAAAGGATTTACCTCCGTGATTTTACCGTGCTAAACGAAATGTTTTCGTAGAGCGTTTTTCCCGTATAAGTGGCTGCGGCAGCGGTGGTACACAGGTCGTACTGATTCTCGGAACCTACAAATTGAGATGGCATGAACATCGTCACGAATGGCGGAGTTTTGGGTCGAGAACGGGGAGAGGTTAATTGTCCGTTCATTAGAGACCCAATTATAACGCCGCCACCACAGTCTGCCTAAGTAAACGGACCGTCAACACTGGAATGGAAATCTCGGGAAAGTTACTTCTACCCTCCGTCCAGTACCACGCGATCATTGGTTAAAGCAAGATAAAATAACAGCTCGTGTTTTATAGTGCGATTTTTTTTTTTTTTAAACGTAAACGTAAGTAACTCATTACCTAGGTTGATTTTTGCATTTATTAAGAATGACTGTTCTTAAATAATTTTATTATTACAACATAATATTTATAAATTATAAAATAAACACCAAACAGTAGGTATACATATTGTAAACACCGGTTTAATAATAATTTAATATAAGACACATATAAAGTAAATAAAACATTGAATATCTTACATTGAATTTATTCAGGAATATCCACCAGACAAATATTTGTGAAAAAATTTAGTAATGTAGTGTGTATCATATGTGTATTACAAAAGGTTAATATGTTAATTGGTTAAAAACGAATTTATGATAAATAATATTATAAACGGAGTCAATAAAAATTATTCTAACTACTAAATACTATACTATTTTATAGTTATTCGTAAACATCATGATTCGCAATTACTTATAAGTTAATAACAACATAGGTAGTGATAAATTAATACAAAAATGATACATATTATTTTGTAAAATAATTTAATTAAAAATAAAACATAATTTTATTTAGGTATTTATTATTTAAAAATAATTGTCAACTCTTGCATAGTATACGTTACTGTAAAAGTACAAATATCGGTTTGTTTGGTTGAATCCCAATTGATTTTCATATAGTTCAGACTTTTGCACATGAAATTTAATAAATTATTAAATAAACAATTAGTGTTATTAAAAGTCCAAAATTTTATACGAAATGTATGATAGTTTTTCCGTTGCTGTATACTCATATAGTCATATACTATATAATTACAATATTATAGATTTATTTTTTAAATATAGGAAAAAATCTAACGAATCACGATGAATATAGTATTTTACTCTATTATTTTTATAGTTATCCGTTAGGTAAACATGAATAATCATTTATATCATGGTGCTATTATTATGATGATATTTTTCAGAGCTAAATTTAATATAATATATAGCAAGTCAAATTAAAGTTTCGATTGGCAGACTTGTGTAAAATGTCAGATTAACAAATATGCAAACACTGCATAGTCCCCGAGGAGGATAAATCGCCATGAAACTAACATACTTTACTTAAAATAAATTATGAGATTGAATAATGTGTTTCTTGGTTTGACAATCCAAAAATACTAAATTTATACAAAATCTTCGAGCGCCGTCGTGTATTTCATAAGCCTGTTAAAAATGTATTCGTGCCAATAACTTATAATACTTTTAAAGACATATAATAATTCCTATTAAAAATATATCACTTTACACGTATGATATATCATATATCTGAAATATAACTATATAGATGCGTGTATCATGGTTTTATGTATTTTGTAGTTTTGTTTTCCTGAAAACTATTTTATAATATTATATATTTAATTGATATTGTTGTATAATAATTAAAAATTGATGAAAGATACGTCACAACTTGAGAAAAAAATTAGAGAAAAAAGAAGGAGATGATGTGTGATGATATCAGCCTCGATCACTGGGTATATAATAATATAACATAACGTCTCAAAGAATCAAAGAATGCGTATGTATACACAATGAGCGAATGATGGTACACACGCGTGACGTGATGGTGACAAAGAATTTACGGTCCGAAGACCCAGCGCGATGATCGTATATAATAATATTAGCTAGGTACCGACCATATAAACGACATAAAGGCGTATGTTATTATTATTATTATCATTATGTGTATGTGTTTGTGAGTGTGTGTATAAAGAGTAAGGGAGAGAGTGGTGTGACATAGAAAGTCCACGTTCGTAATATCGCGTATCCTCTCCGCAAACAGCATACAAAGGGCACACTTCGCGCAAAGCCACCGAAAACAATATTACGCATTCTGCGCAGACAACTCACTATAACACTCCATATATATATATATATATAATATACATATGAAACAATATTAATATATAATACGATATAATATACTTGGTGGTGCGTGTTTGCTAACCTACCTATAGGCTGCGGTGGCGGTCCTTTGGCAAAGAGTAGTAGGCTATTTTCAGCCTGGTCGGGCACACCCTGCGATGATTATTTACACGAGACATACCCGAATACCTCCGCTACCACTGCCGCCCCCCGTTTTTGGCTTAAGCGACACGGATAACCGTTCCGTGCCGCAGCGCGCACGCACTCTAACAAGAGGTGGAGATTCTGGCGGTGGTGGTGGTGACTGCAGCGGGTGACACACTTCGCCGAACGTCGACTATATACGCGTATCGTATAACGAACGTATAGCGAAATTCTATATAACAATATGAAAGTTAAATAAAATATAATATAATATAATATTATGGTATATCGTGTGAAATTTAATATCGAAAAAGTGTGTGTACAAATGGAGGACGACGCGACGATTTAGAAGCTGTTGTTGCGTCGTCGTCATCGGAGACATCTCAAAGGAAATGCCTTGAGTTTTGCCATTTTTTTTTTTTTTTTATTCCGACATAGTATTATTTTCAATAATTATACTTTAACTTAAATAATGAGATTGAGAAATGGTAAACAATTCATGATCTTATATTTTTAATAAGGTACCTATAATTTGTGATGGTAGTATTTATTTTAACTGCATACTATATTAATTGTAAAACACAAAAAATACAATTAGGTATTAATTATATAAAAATATTTTATACGGTATATAGCTATTGTTTATTTTCTAAAAAATTGTAATTATAAAGAAAAAAACTTCAAAATTTAAACTTCTCTGCACTCAAGGAAAAAAAAGCGGGCAAGTGGGTACCGCTCTGCTGTACATTAGGTGCCGTGTGGATCACTATATATTGTAGGACGGTTAAATTTGAATCCAATGATAATTATC